>CAUYQU010000186.1:0-64690 GCA_963574635.1 Cheracebus regulus
GCGTTGTTGGTGGGAGTATAAATTAGTGGAAATATTGTGGAAGACAGTGTGGAAGACCTGAGGTTAGGGGTTCGAGACCAGCCTGGCAAACATGGCGAAACCCCGTCTCCACTAAAAACACACCACCCCCCCACAAAAAAAATTAGCTGGGCATGGTGGCAGGCACCTGTAATCCCAGCTGCTTGGGAGGCTGAGGCAAGAGAATCGTTTGAACCTGGGAGTCAGAGGCTATAGTGAGCCAAGATTACACCACTGCACTCTAGCCTGTGTGGCAAAGAAGAACTCCATTTCACAAAAGAAAAGAAAAGAAAAAAGAAAAGAAAAGAAATAAAATCTCCCATTTAGGGAAAGATTTTCTATAATTATTTTAAATTTAAGAGAATGTCTGTGAGGGTAGTGAATTCTGCTTTACTGGAATTCCAGAAACAATTGGATCATTACCCATTGGGGATGTTAGATAGTGAATTCACACATTAAGTAGAAGAAATTTCTTTCAGTAAATTTGATCCACGGAGTTTTCTCCAGAGATCTAAACTAAACTAAGAAACATTCCACAATTTACATACATAACAGTATGTTCTGCACACATTCTTCATGTAATGCTTCCTTTTTTTCACATAATATATATGTGAATATATCAATATATTGTGAATAGGCTTCCAAATTAGTAAATAACAGATTTTTTCTTTTTTTAAGAACTCAGAATATTCATTTGCCTGCATGCACATTATCAATGTAATTGATCTCTTCTTGATTGGTTCTTTATTTTCAGTATTTTGGGAGTATAGCTATCTGTAGGATAAATTCCTAGAAGTATTGCTGCTGGATCAGTTATGTACTTTGCCAACATAGTCTTCAAGCAACATTTTTTAAAAAAATATATATTTTTTGGGTTTCAGGTTTTGGGGTACATGTGAAGAACATGCAAGATCATTGCACAGGTACACACATGGCAATGTGGTTTCAAGCAACATTTTTGATTGTTGATAATCTGTGTGACTTTTAATTATAATTCTTTCATTATCGAGATGATGTTCATGTTCTTATTCATTGATAACAGTACTGCAATCATAACATAATTGATAATAACAGAACTGTAATCTTTTTATATGTTTTATAACCACTAGTGATTTTTTCTTTGAAAAATGTTTGATGATTTTTTTGTCTTTATATTTTATAGCAATTTCAGTTTTACCAAAAAACTGTATAGAAAGTATGGAGAGTTTCCTGCCTAGCATGTACACAGTGTCTCCTATCATTAATATCTTGTATTAGTACAGCACATTTGCTACATTTGATGAAGAAATATTGATACATGATTGAATGCCGTATTTTACAGTAAAGTTCACTATTTATGTTGTAAAGTTCTGTAGGTTTGGCAAATGCATAATATCATGATCCAATATTACAATATCACATAGAATAGTTTCACTGCCCTAAAAATCCCTTTTGCTAGACCTACTCATCCCTGCCTTCTCCACACTAAGCCCTGAGAAACTACTGATAATGATATCCATTGTTTTGCCTTTTTTACAAGATCATGTGTTAAAATTATACTATTTGAAGCTTTTTTAAAGACAGTCTTATTTAGCTATATGAGTCTCAGTTTCATTTTTTTTCTTTTTGTAGGTTGATTGCTCATTTCCTTTTGTCGATTGACATAGTTTGGATTTGTGTGCCTGCACAAACCCCATTTTGAATTGGAGAAGGGGCCTGGTGGAAGGTGATTGGATCATGGGGGTGAATTTCCTGCTTGCTATTCTCATGATAGTGAGTATGTTCTCACCAGATCTGATGGTTTAGAAGTATGTAGCACTTCCCTTTTTACTTTCTCCCTCCTGTTGTAATGAGAAGACATGACTTGCTTACCCCTTCCTCCATGACTGTAAGTTTTCTGAGGCAGACTAATAGAGAATATTGGTACTGGGAGTAGTACACTGCTATAAAGATACCTGAAAATGTGGAATTGACTTTGGAACTGAGTAACAAGCAGAAGTTGAAACAGTTATGAATGCTCAGAAGACAGGAAGACGTGGAAAAGATTGGAACTTCCTAGAGATTTTGTTGAATGGTTTTGACCAAAATGCTGCTAGAGCTGCAATGAAGTTCAGGATGAGGTTGTCTCAGATGGAGATGAGGAACTTATTAGGAACTGCAGTTAAGTTCACTCTTGCCATGCTCTAGCTAAGAGACCAGTGGCATTTTGTCCCTGTCCTAGGGATCTGAAACTGGAAATTATATTTAAAAGAGAAGCAGAGCATAAAAGCTTGGAAAATATGCAACCCAGCTATGTGGTAGAAAAGAAAAACTCATTTTCTGAGGATAAAATCAAGCCTGCTATAGAAATTTGCATAAGTAAAGAAGTGCCAAATGTTAATACCCAATACAGTGGGGAAAATACCTCTAGGACATTTTAGAGACCTTGATGGAGGCCCCTACCATCTCAGGCCTGAAGGCCTACGAGGGGAAAATGGTTTTGTAGGCAAAGCCCAGGGCCCCACTACTCTGTGCAACCTTGGGACATGGCGCCTTATTTCCCACTGACTCCTGCTCCAGCTGTGCCTAAAGGAGTCAAGGTAGAGCTTGGACCACGACTCCAGAGGGCGTAAGCAATAAGCCGTGATGACTTTCACATGGTTTTGGAATTATGTGTGTTCAGAAGGCAAGAGTTGAGGTTTGGGAACCTATTCCTAGATTTCAGAGCATATATAAAAATGCCTGGACAGCCAGCATGGCCAACATGGCAAGACCCCATCTGTACTAAAAATACAAAAATTAGTCAGATGTGGTGGTACGTGCCTGTGGTCCAGCTACTCAGGAGGCTGTGGCACAAGAATTGTTTGACCTGAGAGGCGGTTGGTACAGATAGCTTAGGTCATGCCACTGCACATCAGCCTGGGCATCACAGCAAGATGCTGTCTCAAAAAACAAAAATACCTGAATGTCCAAACAGAAGTCTGCTGCAGGGATGGAGCACTCATGGAGAACCTATACTAGGACAGTACAGAGAGAAAATGTGGGGTTGGACCTCCCACACAGAGTCCCCACTGAGACACTACCTAGTGGAGCTGTGAGAAGTGGGCCACTGTCCTCCAGATCCCAGAATGATAGATCCAGATCCACGAACAGCTTGCCCTGTGTGCCTGGAAAAGCCGCAGGCACTCAGCACCAGTCCATGAAAGCAGCCACAAGGACTGTACCTGCAGAGCCACAGGAGTGGAGCTACCCAAAGCCTTGGGCACAAATCTATTGCATCAGCATGCCCTGCATGTGAGACATGGAGTCAAATGAGATTATTTTGGACCTTTAAGTTTTAATGACTGCCCTGCTGGGTTTTGAACTTGTGTGGAGCTTGCAAACCCTTTGTTTTGGCCAATTTCTCACATTTGGAATAAGTATTTACCCAATGCCTGTACCCACCTCATATCTTGGAAGTAACTAACTTTCTTAAATTTAATAATCTTGTAAGTGGAAAGGACTTACCTTTTCTCTGAAGAGACTTATGACTGTGGGCTTTTTAGTTAATGCCGAAATGAGTTAAGACAGGGGGACTGTTGAGAAGGATAACTGTATTTTGCAATATGAGAAGAACATGAGATTTGGGAAGGACCAAGGGTCAAATGATATGGTTTGGGTTTGTATCTCCACCCAAATTTCATGTCGAATTGGAGAAGAAACCTGGTGGGAGAAGACTGGATCTCTGGAGTGGATTTCTCCCTTACGGTTCTTAAGAGAGTAAGTTCTCATGAGATCTGATGGTTTAGAAGTATGTGGCACTTCCCCCTTTGCTCTCTCCCTGTCTCTCTCTCCTGTAGCTATGAGAAGCCATGCCTTGCTTCCCCTTTGGCTTCTGCCATGATTGTAAGTTTCCAGAGGCCTCCCAGACATGCATCATGCTAATCCTGTGGAACTGTGAGTTAGTTAAACCTCTTTTCTTTGTGAATTACCCAGTCTTGGGTAGCTCTTTATAGCAGTGTGAGAATAGACTAATATATTGATTACTGTATGATTAGTAATATATACTATATTAGTAATATATTACTAATATATATACTAATATATATTACTAATATATATATTGGTAATATATTACTTATATATATAACTAATATAATACTAATTAGTATATATATACTATATTAGTAATATTAATTAGTAATATATATTACTGATACATACATTAGTAATATAATACTAATTAGTAATATATTACTAATATATACCATATTAGTAATATATATATTGCTAATATATACTATATTAGTAATATATTACTAATATATATACTAATATATATTACTAATATATTATTGGTAATATATTACTTATATATATAACTAATATAATACTAATTAGTATATATATATACTATATTAGTAATATTAATTAGCAATATATATTACTGATACATACATTAGTAATATAATACTAATTAGTAATATATTACTAATATATACCATATTAGTAATATATATATTGCTAATCATACAGTAATCAATATATTAGTCTATTCTCACACTGCTATAAAGAGCTGCCTGAATATTATATTGACTACTAATATCCCACTGTATGAATGTACCACAGTTTAGTTATCCATTTATTTATTGAAGGACATCTTCAATGCTTCCATTTTTTTACATTCAAGTACAGGTTTTTGTTTGGACATGTCTCCAACTAATTTATGTAAATTCCTGGGAGCATGGTTTCTTAATCATATAATAAATCTGTTTGCTTTGTAAGAAACTTTCATTTGTCTTCCAACACTGCTGTACCATGTTACATTACCACCAGCAATAAAAGGGAATTCCTATTGTTTCCCATTATTGCTAGCATTTGATGTTTGCATTGATTTTTTTTTTTGTTTTGAGACAGAGTCTTGCTCTGTTATCCACACTGGAGTGTGCAGTTGGTGATCTCAGCTCACTGCAACCTCTACCTCCTGGATTCAAGCAATTCTCCCACCTCAGCCTTTCAGATAGCTGAGTAGCTAGGACTACAGGCATGCACCACAACACCTGGATTACAGGCATGCACCACAACGCCCAGCTAATTTTTTTGTTGTATTTTTACTAGAGACAAGGTTTCACCATGTTGGCCAGGCTAGTCTGGAACTCCTGATCTCAAGTGATCTGCCTTGGTATCCCAAAGTGCTAGGATTACAGGCATAAGCCACCCCACCTGGTCTGTTTTTATGGATTTTAAAGAGATCTTTACTGGTCATTTGTCTGTGTCTGTGTCTGAATTATAAATTTTTCTAATTTGTTGAACTTTGCTTAATATACGTTGTGTGATTTAGTTTTTAAAATATTTTATTATTTGTTCTTGTTCTTCTTTTTTAACCTTTTATTTTAGGTTCAGGGGTGTATGTGAAGGTTTGTTATGTAGGTAAATTGGATGTCCTTCAGGTTTGGTGTACAGACTTATTGTCACTCAGGTAATAAGCATAGTCACTTACAGGTAGTTTTGTATCTTCACCCTTGTCTCACCCTCCACCCACAGGTAGACCCCAGGGTCTATTGTTCCTTTCTTTGTGTCCATATGTACTTAATGCTTAGCTCCCACTTACAAGGGAGAATATATGATATATGGTTTTCTGTTCATGCATTAGTTCACTTAGGATTCTATGTCCCTATTAGAGATGTTTACATTTTTATTATTGTTAGAGAAACACAATCCAAAACTACAATCAGATACCATCTCACAATAGTCAGAATGGTTATTGTTAATGGGTAAAAAAATAACAGATTCTGAAGAGGTAGTAAGAAAAGGGAATGCTTATATGCTGCTGGTGGGAATGAAAATTAGTTCTGTCATTGTAGAAAGCAGTCTGATGATTTCTTTAAAAACATAAAACAGAATTACCATTTAACCCATCAATCCTATTATTGTATATACACAAAGCAACATAAATCCTTTCACCATTATTTTTTCTATTATACTTTGAAGCATTTGGGTCATACTTACACATTTCTTCTTCCTTGATAATTAAAAGAAATTCTACTATGAGTAGTTCTAATAGTTTCAGAAATCAAACTTATATATTTTTTCAATATATAAATTACAAATTATAAATTACAGATAAGGTACAATTTTTGTAGCAGCTTTTTTTTCTTACAGATTGTTAACAGAGTTATTTCAATGCCACTTACAGAATACTTCTGCTTATGAATAGAAGAGTATCAAAACATTTTTACCCATTTTTTCTCAATTACCATATAAACAGAGCTACAGCTGGTCATTCTGTGCCTCCCTGGAGAAGCCAGAGGAGGAGAGCTTTGTAATCAAAAAAGATTCAAGTACAAAAGAGATTCTAGCTGTATTTCTTTTAGTTGTTCAATTTTGGACAAGTTACTCATTATTCTTAAATCTTGTTTTCTTCATATTTAAGGAAAAAGGAGGAATATATACATTTCCTACAGCTTCTAAGAGTATTAAAATGAGATACCAGATTGCCTGATACAATAGTGAATACAAAGTAAATGTTCACTAAATGGTAGCTATCATTATTAATATTATGATCACACTAAAAATTCTATACTTTAGACATTAACATAGACAAAGGAAAAATCCATTAATGAAATATGTTTGTGACAACTTACCCAAAAAATGTGGAATTATATATCCTACAAGCCCCTCGTGCTCCACAGCTGTTGGTGGACCACTTCATACATGTTCTATCAATCAGAGCTCCAAAATATATTGGAGCTAGAATTCCTCCTGCAACATGAGATAAGAAGATATCAATCTAAGTGAACTGTTTTAAATGTAACTGGATGATAGTCTACATTGATAAATTTTGTATTAATACAAGTTTAAAGTTTGGGAAAATTATTTAATTGTTTTAGCCTACATCAACTAGGAAACAAAATTATTAGAAATCATGAAGACTTAAATCATATAATAATGTCATAGATATATTTGATCTACTCTTCTCTCCCTATATACTGAGGGCAGAAGGAGTATTACATATCTATGTACTCTGCTCTTTCTGCAATACCAATTAACTTAAGCCTGATTGGTAAAAAAAGGAATGCTATTAGTAAAACATGACAGCTACATTGGTTCATATGGAATTTTTCTTAGGCAACAGTGGCTGGATTACTGGGAGTCAAATTATAACTTTATGGGAAAAGAAAAAGCTCTCAGCTCAACTGCTATAAAGGCAGGAGATTTTAATACTATTTAAAAATAATTAAAAAGTAAATGCTTACACCAGGATTCCTTTCCCAGAAAAGTTCAGGCCCAACTTCAAAAAGTGCTAAGCTATTGGCTGGTTTGACTTCTTTCTGGGCTCAGAGCCCAATTTTCTCCTTCTTTGGGCCATTAGAGTCTGCAATCCAGCATTTTGTCTCCATTGATTTCATGCACTTTTAACTGTCTCCTAAAGCAACCTAGGCTGCAGGTTAGGGTCTCTGTTGCTAAATTTTGTTTCTGTTAGTGGTCTGTTAGTGCACAATGATGCATACATTTTCAGTGGTCTGTCCCTAAGTCAATTTTTATTTGTAGTGTATGATTTTGCTGAATGTGTAGCATTCCAGGGATACAAATGTTGTTTATGGAAGTATAAATTCTGAGATTAACTCCTAGTTTTAAGAATAGGTAATCTGGTCAAAATTTTGAGGGACATCATAGTAGAGAGCTATCCTTCAGATGGCAGAACTGAAGCATACAAGATTTTACTTTGTTCTTGTTCTGTTTTATAATTTATAAAAATTGAAAAAATAATATTATTTTTTTCTGTTTTATGTTGCTGAGATAATGTCTTCTATTGTCCTAGTCTCACTGCAACATGTCAGAAGGATTCCTAACTACCAGATGCTATTTTCAGCCTCTGTGCCCCAGGTTCTAGGAGCAAGCTATCTTCATTGAATCTGTAGGTAGAGAATTGCCAAGATTACAGAGGCTTGAAGATTAGGGACACAGAAGGGAACGCTGGGATAGAGCCAACTTTTTCACTGTAATTTGGTCATAGAGTTATACTTTTTCCTTTTCTTGCAAGGGTCCCAGAAACTGACCCCCACTTTCATTTCCTTCTGCCATCAGTGGTTACCTATAGGCCATAATCAGTCCTCTGCACCAATCCCTAGATGAATGATGCCCTTTTTCTACTTCCTGGGAGCAAGTACATAATGTTTACAATTCTTACAAAGGAGAACTCACAGAGATTAGACTAGACATTATTTAACAACAAGCATCTGTGCAGTAAAAAAAGCAAATGGCAATAAGGGAGAAAGAATAATTTCCTAAATCTTTTCTTATCACCTTTGGGTATGTAGAAATAGGCCTTTACCTCTGGAGTCTATAATCCTACCCTTTGCCACCATAAACCACAATTTTCTGAGCTTTATTTTATTGAGAACATGCTCTTAATCCGACATGCCCAATTCCAGAGGCTGAATTCTCATTCCCTTTTGCATTAACTCCTGCTAATGGTTAGCTGCCCAGCCTTACAGGACCAGGCAGTGGCAAGTGGCACAATTAACATCAGCTTCTGTTGTTTTAGACAACCTCAGCCTGATCAGATTCCCAGAGCTCCCAAGCTACTTTAGGCTTGTCCTAAATAATACCTCCGTTTAGAATAAAGACCCTCCAGTCTGCTTATATCTGAAAAAAAATTCTTATTTTTCTGAAAGAAGGAAAACCTCAGAGACCACCTATCTTTGCATTTCTGTTAGAAAGAGTATAACATTAATATGATGATTCCTTGCTCTTAGCAGATCGACTTTAACTAGAATTAACAATCAAATTATCTTTTAGGTCACTCAAGTTTCCTGTTTCTTTTTATTTTCATTTATCAAAAAGTAGAAATGATTTCCACGTATTTCTTTCTTTATGCAGTCTTATAGTTGAAAATTAATTGCATTCAGTCTTTAAGTCTTAACATTAATATTTATATGTTAATATTTGTAATCTATAGATTTGTCATACCTAGTGTTCGTATAACCATTGAATGGAAACCCATTGCAAGTGCTTTCAGATCCGGTTGAACAATCCTGAAATATGATACAGGCAAAGAAACCATGCATATCATTAAAGAATCAAACTGAGTTAATATCAAAACATTTATCAGTATCATTTTTCTTCATGGTAGAATGAATACTCTTAAGTGAAAGTCTCACATTATACAAAGTTACATTTTCAACTTTTTTCAAAGGTAAACACCTGAGTGATAACAATAATTTCCTTATTTATTCAATGCTTTATGATTTTAAGACAGTTTAACAAATATACATTTGATCCTTATGAAAATCCTACAAGAAAGTTGTTGGAAAAGACTTTATTATGCTTATGAAGAAAATGACTTTGTGTAAACTATTTAGTCAAGGTAGCTCAAATGAAAAGATTATATACTTTTATCCAGGAGTAATTCTTAGCAGATCTCTTTTCACCACCTCATTTCTGTCATCAATGTTAAAAGAATAGCTTACTAATATGATTTGTAAATTATATTATACAACCAGAAGGATCAAAAACCTTTTCTGTGTTGTAGTGTCTAGTATATTTAACTGTCATATTAAAGATACAGAGCATATTTGTATCCTCATTTGGAAATTCACTCACTCTTACATTTCTAAAATTCCATCTTTCTGTGTTCAATAAACTAATGACACTACCGTCCTTGTGATAACTTAGTACATACCAAATAAAATGAAATTATCTTTCATTAGTAAAGGATGTGGGTTGGGATGAGGGGGATGACTGTGGCTCAAATAACCCACTTTTACTGAAATACTGAATTAACTGATAAAAAAGTTTTTTTTCCCCTGAACTGTTGGATGGTGATTTTTTTCAGCGAGACAAGTAGCTGCCATCAATCAAGAAACATTCACTAAGCACCTACTCAGAGATACCATGCTAGTTAATGTTCTTGAAAGTAAATAGACAGATTATGCTTCCTCTCATCTAAGTAACTTTTAGAAGTATATCACTTAATCTTTCTTAGCCTCAGTTCCCTTGTTTGCTAAGTGGGCATAATAATGCTTATCTAATACGTTACAAAAGTCTAATACAATTAGCTAGAACTCTAAACCTCAGTTTTATTTACAAATATTTGCCTCTATACCTTGCTGGAGAGCTGCTATTTATTGAGATTCTGAAAAGAATTCAATAGAGCTTATAAAATTTTAAAAGACAAAAATTTTAAAGGCAATAGAACTTATGAAATTTTAAAAGGCAAAAATTAAACATAATAAATTAAAATTTAAGCACAAGCCAGGTTCAGTGGCTCATGCCTGTAATCTCAGCACTTTGGGAGGCTGAGGCAGGCAGATGACAAGATCAGGAGATCGAGACCATCTTGGCTAACTCAGTGAAACCTCGTCTCTACTAAAAAAAAAAAAAAAAATACAAAGAATCAGCCAGGCGTGGTGGCACATGCCTGTAGTCTCAGCTAATAGGCTGAGGCAGGAGAATCACTTGAACTTGGGAGGCAGAGGTTACAGTGAGCCGAGATGGTGCCACTGCACTCCAGCCTGGACAACAGTCTCCAGCTTGGTGTCAGAAAAAAAAAAGTTAAACATAAAATAGTTATATATTAGGAGAGACAATAAACGAAAAGTGTGTTTTGGCTCTGCTTTGACAAAGGGAAGTATCACTTTGTTAGTGCAGCTGAGGGCACAAAACTACACTGAGGACAATGTATCTGACATGGCTTGGCTCTGGGTCCCCACCCAAATCTCATCTTGAATTTTAAGCACATAATTCCCACGTGTTGTGGAAGGGACTCTGTGGGAAGATAATCCAATCATGGGGACAGGTCTTTCCTATGCTGTTCTAGTGACAGTGAATAAGTCTTATGAGATCTAATTGCTTGCAGAGTTTTCCTGCACAAGCTCTCTTTGCCTGCCACAACCCATGTAAGATGTGACTTGCTCTTCCTTGCCTTCCACCATGATTGTGAAGCTTGCCCAGCCAGGTAGAACTGCAAGTCCAATTAAGCCTCTTTCTTTTGTAAATTACTCAGTCTTGAGTATGTCTTTATCAGCAGCATAAAAATCAGTACAGAATCCATGCCTGCTATTTAGGAGGAAGTTTATTTCATAAAGAGATAGGAGGAAATCAGTAGATAGGGAAGTTTAACTTATCTATTAACTTATTACCCTCAAATATAAGATTTCTCAAAGGAGATTTTGGGAAGGGAGAGATTGCACTTCACCCAGGTTGAGTTCTCTCACAATGGCCTGATATGCATTTTTCACTGTAATTGATTTTCAAAAGTTGCATTTTTTCTGTATACCACACACAAGGTAAACAGACATTTGTTATCAAGTTGTATTTTCACCCAGGGAAAAAGTTAGCATGCAGGAGACTTGGGGGTGAGGGGGCTTGCAGATAGGGAGAATATTTTCCTAAAGTGGGACTGAAATCTTCAACAATTCAGTGGAGATGATGAATGTGTATGATATAGTAACATACATATAAAATAACAATCACACATTCACCCTTACATTCACATGAATGCACACTCACACTACTTCCCCGCATACTTATACTCACACGCTCACTTGCACGCACACACCTGCACGCTATTATGTAAGTTATTTATCACTGTAGTGTGACTCCTGCTTTCCGTATGATATTGAGCAGCTCAGTATTTTTTGGACCTCTCTCAGGATGAATTCATCATAAAAATCACCTTACAAGGTTAAATGTGTTATTTCATTTAATTATTTAATGTAAGAGATTTTATTTAAATTGATTCTCTGTTGTTCTTTCTAATGACAATTAACCATCATGGCGTGCTGTTTCTTGAGATAATTTCCAGTTAGACCTAATGAAACCCTAACAATAGATAGCACGGGTAGGGAATGCTTGTTTTCCTCTTTGCAAAAGATTGAAGAAAAGCTCTAATTTACTTTGTACGTGAGCTAAATCTTTTCTAGCTAAACCACTAAAATGTAGTTTTTTATAAAGTTCTAAAACATTACCCTCCTTTGGGCCATTTTAGATTGATGTTTTGTTTGTCATAAGTTTACATCATGCCTCACATTTCGTCACCAGCAGAATGCCAAGATTTTGAGACCGTCTCTGGGGCAGCTCCCATTCCACATGGTTTAGTATATCCCTTAAACCCACGGACTCTCTTACTCTTTTTCTGTTACTCAAACTCTTTCATTTTGCTCCTGGAAATTCATGTGTGTTATCAGCAAAGTATTTAGTGCCTACATTCTTTGTAGCCCTTTCACTTTCTTGTTCTAAACAAAACCTGGCTTACTCCCAATGACACTCCATCTAACTCTCTCTTGTAGGGCTGTTTTCCTTCCACAACTTCCATATCAATGGCCCTAAAATGTAAAAATTTTTATTGATCCTTTGTTTTTACCACTTCCAGATCTGAGCCTTTCCTCTACAAGACTTCTAAATCCCAAGAAGAGATGCACCACCCTACCATACTATTCTCTAACCTCCTTGTTCAAGTTAGCTATAGCCTGGCACATCACAACTCTCATCATTTCTTGATTTTCATTGTAGACTCCCTGTCATTTTTGTCAGAATTATTTCTGACCATTTTCCTAGTATTTTAGGAAATATAGATCATGTTCCCAATGCTCTGGCCTTTCAATTTCTTGACCTTTTCTCTGGAAAGTCTTTCACCACAGTCAGTTCATCAGTACCTACTTTAAAAATTCTCCATTTTGACCATCCCAGAATTCATAACCACCTTCTATGTTTTAAATTTACTCCCTTTCATATATTTGTTTCAAGAAGCTCCACCCCTAGCTCTTTAGGCTATGATTCTCCTGACCTCTTCACAGGAAATCTCTAATTTTACCTCTTTAATTCCTTCATAATCTCTTGTTATAATCACTCCTCAGAATATATTTCATATATTTTTGTCCATTTCATTCTTTACTGTACTAGACAAGCAAAAATGATTTCATCCAAACCTCTGCCTTCTCTAAACCTATATACAAAGAGCTGCATGCCTAGAGGAAATAATTCAAACATCTGACCATGCTCACTTTAAATTCATAAGCACAGACTTTCAGGGGGCCTCCATGACAATTGTCCAATATTTTATTAGTCCGTTTTTCCCAGTCAGTATGTTTCTTTGATTTTCAAGATTACTAATTCACATTTTTTAAAATCTGAAGACTCTTTCTTTTCTTCCTCCTCTTTATCTTCTGATTACATTGGTTTTTTTATTACAAAGAAAGTAGAAGGAGCAGAAAAAAGTTCAATATTCTTCATCACTACAGGTACATATTTATCTGCCTTTTACCCACATGACAATCTTCCCTTCTTGTACAATGAAAAACTCTGTGTCCTGGTTAATCTCTTTTTACCTTCCTCTATAATTGCTTTCCCTATTTTCTGCATTGTCAGTTTCCTTCATCTCTACTGATGATTCTCATCAGTATGGAAGCATGATATGATGTCTAGCATTGAACATAAACAAAAGTCTTATTCCACAACTTTGCTAACAACCACATCTTTTTTTCTGCTTCTTTCATAACACTACTCCTGAAAATAACTTTCCATGCTGACTGCTGTACTTCCCTTTCGGGCATTTTCTCTTGATCTTCCTCCATATAGCCTGTTAGATCCTACACAACACACATTATAGTCATATTTTCAAATGGAAAAAAGCTAATTCAAACAAAATAAATTCAAAATAAGGAGAGATAGCTTATTTAAGTTAGAAAGAACCAGAGAAAGAATCCTGGAAGTATAAAGAAAACAGATTGTTAAAACACGTCCAAAGGACTACAATGACTCTCGAGCAATTAATCCTAACCTAAATAAAATCTTTGATATGCTGATAAAGAATCCAAAAATATTGATTCTAAAGAAGTCTTCATGAAATAAGACCTTTAAGCAATATGAGATTGTATGAAGCTTGAGATACAAAAGAAAGCTAAAAATTATCAAGAATAAATGAGAAAAAATAATGTAGGGTATTAGAAATAGATTTTATTAAGAAAAGCAGACACAACTTCTGAAAATGAAAAATGTGTTGAAGGGAGTGCAAAATACTTTTGAAAGCTTTAATAATAAGCCAGACTAAGCAGAATAAATAACTTCAGAGATAGAAGACAGGACTTTTAAATAAACTCAGTAGGAAAAGTATATAAAAAATGAATTGTAAAACCTAACAGATCCTTCAAGAAATATAATATTATGTAATGCATCCAAACTTATGAATCATAGTTTTTCCAGAGGGAGAAGAAGAAAAAGTTAAAAGTGTGGGAAACTTGTTTGAAAGAATAACTCAGAAAAACTTCCCTCAGTTACTACAGATCTAGACATCCAAATATAAAAAGCTAAGGTAATTCCTGGAAGATGCATTGCAAGAATAACCTGTGTAAGACGTATAGTCATCAGACTACTCAAAGTTAAAATAAATTTAAAAATCTTATATGTGACAAGAGAGAAGTGCCTAATCACCTATATAGAGAATT
The DNA here is from genome assembly GCA_963574635.1 of Cheracebus regulus. NCBI lineage: Eukaryota > Metazoa > Chordata > Mammalia > Primates > Pitheciidae > Cheracebus > Cheracebus regulus. The sequence goes on from CAUYQU010000186.1 coordinate 14,403, forward strand.
CTGTCAGACTAACAGCAGACTTCTTGACAGGAACCTTACAAGCAAAAAGAAATTAGAATCTTATTTTCAGTGTCTGCCAACCAAGACTTTTGTATCCTGCTTAAGTAAGATTCATAATTCAAGAAGAAATATAGTAGTTCCCAGATAAGCAAACATTAAGGAAATATGTCACAAACAGACTGGCTCTACAAAGAAAGGATAGGAGGTGTTCTAAACATAGAAATGAAAGAATGATACTTATTATCAAAACACACAAAATATTATAATTACACGTCTTATTTAAAAATTACCTAATTGAGACCACAAAACAATTAAGAAATAATTAACAGTATTATAGAAACAAATTCTCAAATATCAATAGTGACCTTAAATAAACAGTATGCTTAAAAAATTATAGTCTGGCAGAATGAATTTTTTAAAAATCCAACTTTATGCTAACATACAAGAAACCCACCTAAATCAAGTAACTGGTAGAGAACTTTTCAGACTCAAAGCAAAGGGTTGCAAAAAGATACTCTTCGAATACAAACCAAATATGTGCAGAAGTAATTATATTTACATTTGATAAAACAAATATAAAATGAAAAACTATAAAAATGCCAAAGATGGTTATTATATAAAGGATCAATTCAACAAGAAGATATAACAATTCTAAACACAGGCACCCAATATTGGAGCACCCCAATTCATAAAACAAACACTACAGGAGCTAAGGGAAAAAATAGATAACAATGCAATATTAGTGGGGTCCTTCAATGGTTATTGAACCCACTGACAGCACTAGGCAGATTATAGCAGCCAAAAATCAACAAAGAAACATTAGACCCAATGGACCTGATGAACATTTACAGAACATTTTATCCTACAGCCTCAGAATATATATTCTTCTCGTGCACACATGAAACATTTTCAAAACTTGACCATATGACATGCCTCAAGGTAATAATGAATTTTTTTAAAAAATCAAAATAATATCAAGTACCTTTTCAGAATACAGTGGAATAAAAATAGAAATTAGTACCTAGAAGATTTCTCAACACTGCACAAATACATAAAAATTAAATAACCTGTTCCTGAACAATTATTTGGTCAATGATGAAATCAAGGCAGACTTTCTTAAAAAAAAAATTGAAATGAGGCTGGGTGTGGTGGCTCACATCTGCAATCCTAGCATTTTGAGGGGCTGATGTGGGTGGATCACTTGAGGTCAAGAGTTTGAAACCAGCCTAGCCAACATGGTGAAACCCCATCTATACTATAAATAAAAAAATTATCTGGGTGTGGTGGTGCATGTCTGTAATCCCAGCTATTAGGGAGGCTGAGGCAGGAGAATTGCTTGAACCCAGGAGGTAGAGGTTGCAGTGAGCCAAGATTATGTCATTTCACTCCAGCCTGGGTGACAGAGTGAGAGTTTGTTCCAAAATAAATAAATAAATAAAATTAAGAAATTGAAATGAATGAAAATAAATACTCGACATACCAAAACCTCTGAAATACAACAAATCAGTGGTAAGAGGGAAATTTGTAGGATTAAACGCCTACAACAAAAAGATACAAAGACATCAAATTAACAATCTAATGTCATGCCTCACAGAACTAGTAAAACAAGAATAAACCATACCCAAAGCTAGCAGAATATAGTAAATGTTAAAGAACAAATCTAAATGAAATTTGGGCAAAAAAATTACAAAGGATCAGTGAAATAAAAAGTTTTTATTTGAAAATATAAGATTGATAGACTACTAGTAGATTAACCAAAAAAAGAAAGAAGATTCAAATAAGCACAATCAGAAATATTAATGATGTCATTAAAACTATTACTGCAGAAATAACAAAGATCATTAGAGACTACTATGAGCATCTCTACATACACAAACTATACACGCTCGCATGTTTGAGCCAAGAAGAAATAAAAATCCTTAACAGACCAATAATGAATAATGAAATTAAATTAGCAATAATAAAAAAAATTTCCGGATGACAACAAAAAGTGTAGAACCAGATGAAATTACTGCCAGAGTCTACCAAACAAAAAAGGAAGAAAGGATACCAATTCTGCTAAAACTGTTCCAAAAAATCAAGGGCGAAGGAATCCTTTCCAACTCATTCTATGAAGTCATCATTATAAGGATACCAAAGCCAGGCAAGTACATAACAAAAGACAAAACTATAGATCAATTTCCTGGATGAACAGAGATCAAAATATCCTTTAAAAAATAACTCTAGAAAATAAAATTTAGCAGCACATCAAAAGGTTCATCACAACGAAAAGTGGACTTTTTTTCTGAAATGCAAGGATGGTTTCACATATGCAAATTAATAAATATGATTCACAAAGTTAACAAATTTAAAAAAAAATTGATAAAATTCAGCATTCCTTTATGATAAAAACACTTACCAAGACAGGCATAGAAGAAACATACTTTAAAATAATGAAAACCTTGTATGACAAACCATAGCCAATAACATACTGAATGGGGGAAAATTGTTAAGTTTGACTTCTAAGAATGGAAACATAGTATTCAAAGTCCTATCTGAAGCAATCAGGCAAGATAAAGGAATAAAAGTTCTCCAAATGGGAAAGAAGAATTCAAATTATTCCTGTTCACATATGATATAATCTTACATCTAGAAAATCCTAAAAACTCCTCTGAAAGCCTCTTAGACTTGATAAACTACTTCAGTAAAATTTCAGGATACAAAACCAATGTACAAAAATCAGTAGCATTTCTATATACCAATAATGATCAAGCTCAGAACCAAGTCAACAACTGAATCCCATTTACGATAGATTAAAAAAAAAAAAAGAATACATTAAACGAAGAGGTAAAAATGTCCCTACAAGGAGAACTGCAAAACACTGACGAAAAAAGTCCTATATGGCACAAAAAATAAAAAAAAAAATCACATGCTTATGAATTGGAATAATAAATATTGTGTAAAATGATCGTCCTGCCCAAAGCAATCTATACATTCAACACAATTTTTATTAAATTCCCAATGTAAATCCTAAAATTCATATGTAACCAAAAAAGAATCTGAATAGCAAATCCATCCTAAGCCAAAAAATAAAGCTGAAGGTATCACATTACCTGACTTGAATTATACTACAAGGTTTTAAGCCAAAATAAAATGATACTAGTATAAAAACAGACACATAGATCAATGGAACAGAATGGAGATGCCAGAAACAAAGCCACATACCTACAACATACTAATTTTTGACAAAGTAACAAATATATATACAGTGAAGAAAGGAGCTCCTATCAGTAAACGGTACCAGGAAAGTTGGAGAGCCATATACACAGACATAAATCGAACCCATATCTCTCACCATATATAAAAATTAACTCAAGATGGATTAAAGGCTTACATGTAATGCCTAAAACTATAAAAATCCTAGGGGAAAACCTAGGAAAAACTCTTCTGGACAGTGGTGTAGCCAAAGAATTTATGACTACATCCTCAAAAGGAAACACAACACAAAAAATACACCATTGGAACTTAATTAAACTAAAAAACTTTTCGTCAGTAAAAATAAAGAAATAATAATAATAATCAATAAAGTACACAGACAACCCATAGAATGGGAGAAAATATTTGCAAACAATGCATCTGACAAAGGGCTAATATCCGGAACCTACAAAGAACTCAAACAACTCAATGAAAGAAAAAGAACAAGAAAAAAACCTCATTAAAAAGTGGGTAAAGAATGTGAACAAATTTTTTTAAAGGAAGACATACAAATGGCCAATAAACATATAAAAATGCCCAACATCACTAATCATTAAAGAAATAAAAATTAAAACCATAATGAGATACCATCTTATATTCATCAGAATAGCTATTATTACTAAGTTAAAAGTCAAAAGATGTTAGTGAAGATGAGAAGAAAAGTGAATGCTTATCCACTGTTGGTGGGAATCTAAATTAGTACAACCTCTATGGAAAACAGTATAGAAATTTCCTGATGACCTAAAAATGGAACTACCATTTAATCCAGAAATCCCACCAAGGGATGTCTACCTAAAGAAAAAGAAATAATTGTTTTAAAAAGACACCTGACTTGTATTTTTATCACAGCACTAGTGACAAAACCAAAGTCCTAGAATCACTCTAAATTTCCATTCAGTGATAATCAGATTAAAAATTTGGTATATATGTGTAAACTATGAACTACTAATGAGCAATAAAAAAATAAAATCATGTCTTTATGGCAATGTCAATAGGAATGGAGGTAATTATCCTAAGTGAAATGAGTCAGAAACAGAAAGTAAAAAATACATGTAGTCACTTTGATGTGGGAGCTAAACAATGGACACACAAGGGCATACAGAGTGGGAAAATTGACATTGGAGGCTCTCAAGTGTGGGAGGGTGGAAGGGAGTGAGAGGGAAGAAATACTTTCTATTGAATATAAAATACACTATTCAGGTGATGAGGACACTAAACTCCAGACTTCACCACTGCACAATATATCCATGTTTCAAAACTGCACTTCTATCTCTAAATACATAAAAATGAAAACATTTAAAACAACCAAAACAGCCTTTTTTTTTTTTTAACCTCCCATCTTCATGTACTAGATTTGTTTAGGTTAACAGTGATCAGCATATAATGAAATCCAATGGTCACTTTCTAGTACCTACTTCCTGTAAACTCGAAACAGCTCTTGACATAGTCTCTTTATCCACTACTTCATATATTCTTCACTAAGCTGCAAGGACATGATCCTTTCCCAGTTTTCTCATAACTCATGGGACCGTCTCAGTTATCTTCAGTGTTTTATACTTCTATTATTAATCTCTAAAGTTAGAGTGCCTGTTGTTGGTCCTAGGATCTAGTTTCTATCTACTCACTCCCTAGAAGATCTCAATATGGCATTGGATTTAAGTAGCAGCTGTATGTTGCTAACTCTAAAATTTGTTTCTATGGCTTTAATGTTTTTCCTGAATGGTGGATTCTACATATGGCATTGTTGGTAGATAGCTAACAGGCAGCTCAGTTTTACAGGAATATAAGAAATCTTGCTTTTCCACTTCTTCCAAACTACTCTTACTTAGCATTTCCCATTTTGTTCAATAGTAACACCATCTTTCCAGAGCTCAGGCCAGAACCTTGGGATCATCCTTAAATTATCTTTCTTACATGTCACATTCAATCAACCCACAAATCATATTGGCTTTGCCACAAAAAAACAAAACAAAACAAAGACTGAGGCACAAATATCTTCCCACTTCCTTTATCATAACCATGCTCAATCAATACCTCATTGTGAAGAATGATTATAGCCTTCTGTTTTCCCTGATTTTATTCTTGTCTTCCAAAAACACACTCCATGAACAGTCAGAGTGATCTTCTCATTAGGTAAGCCATAAGCATGAGTTAAACTATTGCTTAAATGCTCTGGGGCTTCTGAACACACTTACAATAAGCTCTAAAGCCTTTCCTGTGACCAATATAATCTGGATCATGCTAGCTCTGTCATCGTACTTTGCGCCTTTCTTTCCCTCACATACTTTCTTCTAATGTTGTATGTATCAAGTATGCACCAAACCAGGGCTTTTGTCTTTGCTTCACCTTGCCTAGCTTGTTCCTTCCTTGTCCTCATTTAGCATGGCTTGTGGCCTCTCTCTTCATCTCTTTCTTTAGGTCTCTTGTCATATAACTTTCAATGCACAGTATCTTTACTAGTTTTTCTTACCTATCTCCACTTTTTCTATTTTCTGACTCTGACTCTCATTTATTTTTCTTTCCAGTGCTTCACACTTACCCTATTTTACATATTTACTTGCTAATTTGTTTATTAGATCTTTTAATCCACTCCTCAGTCCCTATCTTCCCTGGATGTCAATAAAGTTCTATCATTTTCATTCACATTTGCATCCTCAGTGCGTGGATCTGTAGCTGACACATAGTGAACACATATTGGATGAGTAAATGTCCACACTCCTGCTTAGTGTAGTTTAGCAAGAGCCTTATGATATAAGCATTAGAAAATCATCAATAAAAAGAAATTTACATTTTTATTCTCTATTCAGCTTCACAAAATTTTCTTCAAAGAAAATCAAAGGCTGGCGAGAAATTAATGAATGCTTTGATAAGTGGTAACATTCATTTAATCACTTTTTAATCAGATAAAGTATAACTATCATCAAAGATGGAACAGTAGTTTTAAAACTATCCTTTTCTCATGAAAATGTTTCAATTAAGAAGCTAAAAGATGTTGATATGTAAACTAGAATAAAATTTTGAGGTGAATTTTTTTAAGTTAATGAATCTGTAATTTGGTAAATATAGAAGGCTTCTCCTTCTGAGTAGACATTTTATACTAAGATGAAGCTATACTTGTGGAATATGTACGATACAAAATTTGGTAAAATTTGCAGGCAAGGTGAAAATTTAACAACCGTAAACTCAGTTTACTGGTTTATATTCATATAAACAAAAGTTAAAAACATATGTTGGCTGCTTTTTTTCGCCCTACCGTGTCATGCTGTTGGCAGACCGTGAACTTATGATCAACTAGTAAGTTTTAAAAGTACAATTAGATGTTACCCCAGGTCACTCTACTTTTCATGTATATTTTTAAGATCTGCATGCATGTCTTTACATGTTTCCAGTTTTTGGTGATTGAGTGCTTTTCTTGGCCAGTAGGACACACATTATCTGCTTCCCCCTAACTCTACAAACATCATCTGCCATACCCCTCCCACTCAGTGTGTTCCAATAAACTGGCTTCTTTCTTTTCTTTCCTTAAAAATTCTAGCTCTTTCCTATCTTAGGGAATCAGCACCTAGACCCTCTCCCTGAAAGCCCTTCATTTGGCTATTTCTTTACACGCTTAGACACAATGTTACTTCGTTTGAGATGTACTCTATAAGTCTTTCCCTTGGTATCCCTCACTTTAATTCCAAACTTACTTTTTCTTTTCGTTCTTTTAATTGGTAGTCCTTTTCCTTAATAAGATAAAGAGCAATTTGTAATTATGTGTTTATTTTTATACTTGTTTGTCTTATGTCAGTCTTGTCATTTTCTAAGCTGTGAGGCAACAGGTACCTTATTGGTTTTACTTACCGGGAAATATTCTTCATCAAATATCATATTCTGTCTAAATAACTATCTAATGAGTGAAAAGAGAGATGAATTATTGACATTTTTTTTATGTCTACAAGAGTATCATGGGCTACTAGGTCAAAAACCATGCTGTGGGTGAACTGAAAGCATTAGAATTCCATTACAAATTGAAGTTTATTTTTATACCTGGTTGCTAAATGTTTTCTTTCCGTGAAATCAACATTACTCTGACTGGCTCATTAGGATGCAAGGCAACTCAAAGTTAAAAGTTCTTTTACAATTGCACAGAAATTCTACAATCGAGGCAATTGTCAATCAGTGTGTATCTTAAGATTCTCATTAAGAGAAAAACATATAGAGCCTAGATTTCACAACGGAAGTATTAGAGACAAAAATTACTAATCATGGCAATGAAAGATCACAATAATTCTAAGAAAATGCATTATCAGAAAATTAAAAATTAACAAAATATTAATTTGAGCTCAAAAAATGGAAAAATATGCAATATCATTATGTGTGTTTTAGTCTAATACATATGACAATGTTTAAAGCATCATACTTACTTCACAATCAGCAAGGTAGAAGAGGTAATTCCAGCTGCAGAGAACAAAGCGTATACGACTTGAATTGTAACATAGACGTAAAATTTCCTTGTACAAGCATCATCTTTTGGGCATTCACCCAAGTGTGCTGAGTAATTTCTGTTCTGGAGATCAGTTACTTCCACACAACTACAGTTATAAAATACCTAAAAATAGTTTTTGAAATATTACCAAATACATTCGCCAAATACAACCGGGCTATGAATACATTCCATTATATTTAAAGAAGTCTCAAACTAAAATATTTACAGCTTAAAAAATGTTATAAAAATATAGTAGGGCACTGCCTAGTGGAGCTTAATAGTAAAAAGCAAAATAGCTTCTTGAATTACTTTCTGTATAAGAAATTGTAATTGACTATTAACATTTAATTAATTCTTAATTTTAAAATTAGAAAATAATCTAAGAAATCAGTGTATGAAATTCTGTATATAATTTTCTCATTAATATACATTCTTTTAAATATTTCTCTTCTACCAACATTTACTTTTTAAAATATACATTCTTACTCTCTTTGGTGGGTTCTAACTATTAGGGACATACTCTGGGAAATAATTACCCAGAGTCCAGAAAATATAGTAGTTTGAAAAGGGCCAAAATCTGGAACTAGAGCCACTCATGAAAGTGTGACAAAGTACAGAGGAAATAGAACCAGGAAGGGGTGCCAGAATTCTATTTAAGCAGGCAAAAGCAACATTCAAGACCGGAATGACAGATAATAAAATAGATTATACTATTACCAGAGAGGTTTAACACAACAGAATATTCTGGCTAATGGTTAGAGTATAGAAAAGAAACATTAGGAATAAGCGATTTGAGAGATTTAATCAGGCAGGCAGTGTATGTAGTTAGGTGGCTTTAATAAATTCTGTTCTGATTCTAGGCTAAAATTTAAGAGAATTTTATCTTGAACCTACTACTGCTAAAGACTATTTACTGAAGGAGAACGTGTAAAAGAATTTAAATCCGTACTTGTATGGTTCTAGCAAGCTTCATTTTTTCCTTTTTTTTTTCAATATGAATATGGAGGAATCTTTTATGGAGCAAACACATTGGCCAATGAAACCAAACTTTGATACAGAGAACATTATTTTAACAATTTTACTGAGGATTTAGTAAAGGAAGTTTGGTATAGCCATTGCCAGTATTAAGATGATGTCTCCACGTAGACAGACCTCTCTTTAGGATACTAATATCAGGTCTCTTTTAGATCTTCCCTACTAAACAACATGGGACCAGAGATTAAACGAGGCACTCTTACTGAAAGACACCACAGCCAATGAATATGGGATGTGGGCTTTTAAATATAGTATTTGGCCACATATGTGCAAGTTTATTAAAGTTGTAGCCTATCTTCAAAAAAACTAGGATGCTTTATTCTTCAAATTTCTCCATGCCATTTAACAATGCATTGGTAGGACATTGGGCAAGGGAAAGGTAGAAAATATTTAGAATTGAAGCATGGAAGAGTGTGGGGGAGAGTCATAATCACACCTGACTATATTCCCAATGCTGGTAACAGGGAAAGGGACTGACAAATAGCTATGCAACTTTGTGAGATGTTGAATTGATTGTAGGTGTGGGGAACAGGATACCTGATTTCCAACTATTCGGAGTTACCCAGGATATTGTGAAAAACCCATGTGTCACATGGAAAAAATAGCCTTTAAGAAAGAAATGCAATTTCCAATGGATATGTTGGCAATCATGAGCAGGTTACTAAATTATAGTGAGTAAAAGAAGCGCCAGCTTTGGGAACATCAAAATAGGAAATCAAGAAGATTTCCTATTCATTAAGGAATTAAAGTGAGCATGAAGCCTTGATTAATTTTTTGGAAAGTCCAAGGCCACAGTGAGTCCCCTAGCTAAACTTACCAGGATGTACATATTAAAACGTAAACAGATTGTTGTCCTTGTAAAGTACGTAGTCCTGAGCACTGACTAACTCTGGACTTTCCCCTAACTTCTGGAGGGTGAAATAATTCCAAATTAATCAAAATCACTTGCTTTAGTCAAATGAGATGCTTCTTAGAGACCCTAAATGCATTCAAATTCTAACAGGTCATATTATTAAATCTCAAGGAAAAAAGTGGATAATGTTAATTAGAATTCAAGTCGCAGAGAAGCCTAATTGTGTCCTAAGCAGAGTTTTACATGAAGCTTTGTTTCTACTTCACAGCCTTCGTGAGGACAGACAATATTGGAATCTTTTTCTTTTATCTTTTTATTGGAGACCTTAGTTATAGGAAGATTTGATAAGTAATTATTAAATCAAATCTGTGATTTTGATTAAGGAGAAGAGAAAAAGCAAAAACTAATACTCACTATAGGCTTTTCAATACCACTTGAGGATTTGCATCCTGCTAGACAAGGCGACAGGTAAGTTATTCCATTGTTCCCACAGACTGGTTCCCATTGACTTTCATCACAATTGCACTCTGAGTTGCAATAAGAAAGTGGTACATCTATATGAGATGCCACTGAATTATTTCTGAAAACATATGATAGAAATATATCAAAAAAAAGAGAAAGAGAAGAAAAAGAGGAATAAGAGAAGGAGTAAACGAGAGAGACAAGGGAGAAGGAGAGGGGAAATAGGGAAGGAAGTGAAGAGGAAAAGAGAAGAGAAATAAGAGAAAGGGTTTAATTAGATAGAGAAATTTGATTGGCGAATGCCAAAATGGCAATTTTTATAATGTTTATTGACTTTTAACTCCCCTTCTTTACCAAGACATGACTTAACCACCTAGAAAAATTAAAAATTAAAAAAGAAATCAAAGAGGTTAGATAAGACTTAGACAAGAGGTCTTTATCATTCTATCAAAGAAACTTTACATTAGATAAGTAACTTCATTTTTCTGAGATTCAGTTTCTCTTCGGTGAGGTAATAGCATTAGATTGAGGTTCCTCTCAGCTCTGAATCTATGCATGTTAATTAACATTGTTGATTTTTAAAATCTATATTTTAACTATATAAAAAAGAATTTGATATGGTTAAAGCTGAACCTCTGAGGAATAAAAAATCAAAAATAATAGAATCAGTTACAAATGGATAGAAAAATCTCTGTATATTTTTTGAATAAAGTTGTAATATTCTTTATATTTATTTACTTTATAATATAGTTATAAATTATAAAATATAATTTTATATCATGGCTAAAATTATAAAATATATTATTTGTATAAGTTTTAAGCTTAAAGATTTTAATTTATTTGTTTTGTAAAAATTTGATAATTATTGATGATTTATGAAATGTCTTCAAATGAGTATACAAATTAAGAAAAATAAGAAGTAGATTGATAACAGCAAATACATTATAAATAATTTTATTTAATGATATCTAATACCTCTAATATCTCAAATTTGAGTCAGAAATTAACATTGCTAGCTATATAATGTGTATATTTCTCTAAATCTTACTTTCCCTTCTGTAAAATGGGAGTAAAAGTGTCCACCACTCATTTTAATTACCCATAAATTATACATATTATTATTTCAACCTATGTGGCTTTTCCTTAAGAAAGGAATAAAACAACTTTTTATCATCTTAAGAAACAAACATTTTAAGAATTTGAAAATTGAAATTTCTCTCAATTAAATTGAAAGTTAATTATAATTGTTTTCTACCCTATTTTACTTGAAAGTAAGTTTTTAATTGGATGGTTAACATATTACACAATTTATATAGCAATATATACAAACCCATCATAGGTCAAGGTTAGGCCGGCAACTGATTTGCTGTCACACATTAGAGGGAAATATAAAACATGAAATAAGAAGGACATTGTCAAACTAAGAAATGAAATTTTGGCAATTCCAACTAAAGGCAATTTGAATTTTTTAATGATATATCCTGATAAGAACATTCCAACTGCAAGCGTAGGAATAGTTATGATTCCTAGAAATAAAAGAAGAGAAAAACATTATAATTATATGAATATGTTTTTTCTAGATGTCTTTAAATATAAAACAGTGTATATCAATCAACCAAATTCACCCATTCTTATCACTTCTTTCAGAAAAGGGTGGCATACTAGAGTGGAGGTAGGGGACCAGGGTACCATATGAGAGACAAAAATAATTTCTTTTTGCCAGTTTTGAGGGCTTGGCTTCTTCACATGCAAAAGACAGTGGCTAAGAATATTTATATGTCCGTGTGTTCTCACTCATAAGTAGGTGTTGAACAAAAAGAACACATGGACACAGGGAGGGGAGCATCACACACCGGAGCCTGAGGGGTGGGGGGCTAGGGGAGGAATAGCAGTGGGGAGATTGGGGAGGGATAGCATTAGGAGAAATACCTAATGTAGATGACAGGGCGATGGATGGAGTAAACCACCACCATGACATGTGTCTACGTATGTAACAAACCTGCACGATCTGCACATGTACCCCAGAATTTAAAGTATAATAAATAAATTTTTAAAAAAAGAATATTTATGTGTCTGAAAAGATTACTTCTATAAGGAACTTTCTTTTTTTCTGGAAATCAACAACTAACAAAATCTTTCTTCCTCTGAGATTTCTATCTTACCATGTAATACCCTTTATGTCTCTCAAAACAGAGTCTAAACCCTCTAAAACTCCAATTTTGCCCAAGGTTTTAGAATTTTTTGAATATTTATAATTCATAAAAATACATGTATACCCTGATATGACAAAAATGTCTACATACAAGATTAAAAATGGTTGATCTCCCTTATGACTTTTAATAGTCTTTTTCTTTTCTTTTAATAGTCCTGTCAGAATTATTAAAGGTGAAATTTCCTCTAACAAAAAATTCAGACCAGGTTATTGGGAGTGAAAACTTAACCTTTAAGTTTAAACTTTTAAGTTCAACAGGGAGATCATCCAGAGCCTATTCCAGTGCTTCAGTACATTCATTTTCTAATTATTACTTTCTTAGGTAGTTATGACCTAAACAAATGCCATTTGATAAATTGTTTAACTCATCAAATATGTACCAAATTTCTATAATGTTTCTACAATACTGAAGTTGGGGGAAATGTGATATAAAGAGCTGGTCTCAATATGACTTTGAAAATAGGTATTGTAGCAAAAAATACTCTCTAAAATATATTTGTTTTTAATCATGCCTATTTTGTGATGTATTTAAATTGATTCACCTTCTGAAAACATTAATATCATGTGTTTTATAAGTAGCTGAGGCCTTATTTCAGTCCATGAATTATAGGATTATAATGGTTATTATTATAGAAGAGTTTATCTCAGGATCTCAGTACTATATTATAAGATCCAATTATGCAGGTACTACATCCAGATGTTTTATTCACAAGTAATTTTTTTCTTTAGAACTCACCTAATGTGAGATGCAACTTCAAATGCAGAACAGTGATGATATCACAAGATTGAAAAATTTTGTAAAGTTTGAGAGATAATATTATATTCACTAAAATATAAAATCACCTTTCTAATAAGATGTGACTTGGAACACAAGTACTCAGTAGCATTTCATTTATCAAGCAAAGAGGTAAAAAATATGTCTTACCCAACAAAAAGTTAGCCTGAGACGCAGTCTGGCCATACTGCTGCTCCATATATTTAATGAGGTAAGTAAAAGAACCAATAACGCCGCTTACGTGTAACAGTGTCAAAAGCACAAATATAACATACAGAGGATTGGTAAGGATGCTTTTCAAAGACTGAAAAAAACCTATAGAGTTATAAAAATAAACAACATATTTCTATAACAAACTATATATTCTTATCTGAATTTTGTAAATATAAGTTATATAAGGCTTAAAGTTATAAAAAATAACACAGAGAGAATACCCTGCAATCCTGTCAAGTTTTTAATATATACCTTCAATATTTTCCGTATGTATATTATTATTTATCTGTTTAGTTCATTTTAACCCCAAATAGGATGATACCAAAATGGCATTTTTTAACTTGCTTTGTTCACTTAATATTCGGTTATCCTTGGCACTTTACCATACTATTCAATATAGTATAACTCACCTATTCATTTATTCAACAAATATTTGGTTTTCAATTGGGTACCAGGCAGTATGCTTAGTGTCCAAGAAAAAAAACAAAAAAGGAAATCAAATATGATGTTCGCCAGGTGCAGTGGCTCATGCCTGTAATCCCAGCACTTTGGGAGGCCGAGGTGTGTGGATCGCTTGAGCCAGCGGTTAGAGACCAGACTGGGCAATACGATGAAATCCTCCCTCAACAGAAAATAGAATAATTAGCGGAGCATGGTGGGGCATGCATGTAGTCCCAGCTAATTGGGGGTCTGAGGTGGGAGGATCGTGAGAGACAGGAAGGTTGAGGCTGCAATAAGCCATGTTCATACCACTACACTTCATCCTGGGAGACAGACTCTGTCACAAAAAAAGAAAAAAAAGGAAGGAAGGAAAAGGAAGAAGGGGAAAGGAAGGAAGGAAAAAGAAGAAGCATACTCTCCATGCTCTCCCTTATTTATTAGCACTTAGTAACACTATATTAAAACTGTAACTGTTAAATATAAATTTAAATTAAAGATAGCATAATCTAAGACACAGAAATAAGAATACTGATGTTAAAAACATTTAAAGATAAATTAGGATGAGGGCTCAGACCACTTTTTTCCCTGGTATATAGCTTGGGTATCATTAAATACTGCCTCAGTATATCTAGAAGTATTATAAATCCCCTGTGTTAAGATGCAAGAAGGCGAGGCAGAGAATAACAACGTTGTTCCCAAGTGACATTCTGACAGTAATAGTACAACTTATGCCCACAAATAGATGTGGCAACAAACTTCTAACTTATGTCCATGGCAGAAATCATGTGATCTGGGTCTGTGGTTGCCAAGTCAATCAGCCATAATAGGAGATAAAAGTGGAAGGAACTATTTAGAACAACAGGAAGTTTCGGAATGAAGCAAATATGGTTACTGAGAGATGGACAATATGGGCTTCAAAAGATCTTGCTCTCCATAGACCTTTAAAGATTTTCATTAGATATGGACAGTACTATCAAATGGTAACTAGGAAATAGTTTGTTTTCTGATTATAATAATAAGAAAAAAAAACAGGGAAATGGCACAGAACAGAAAAGAGTTAAGAAACAATACTTAAAGTGGTTAGGACAAAGCGCTAAACTTCTCTCCATAGGTCTCCCCAGTGAGGAAGCTCCACTGCTGATTTGTGAGGCATTCAAAGAGAGTCATGGCCTTTGCTCAAAATAAATGGAGCATGTGAATTAACCAAATTGTTAAATTTTTGAGGTAAATAAAAACTCGGATGTCATCTAAACTGAACTTCTATCCAATCGTGACTCATTAAATGGATAATGGATCAATAAACAACTCAAGGGACATTACTCTGACTTCCTGAAAGCAATTTCCTCAACTTTTGAACATTGTTTACATACTGTCTTTGTAATGAACTGGAATTTTCCTTGCTTTCTAACCAATTAGTCTTATTTCTACTCAAGAGTATATAGAATAAATCTAGTATTTTTGTTCTTACTATAGGTATGTAGTATTTTAACTATTCCTAATGGGCACCTAATTAAAATTCTTTTTACCATTCATGTCACTACACTTACAAAAAAAAAAAAAACCCAAAAACTCGTAATATAGACAATGTTTAGAGTTCCCCCTTTTTTGCACCTTATTATCTTCTTTAT
The DNA here is from genome assembly GCA_963574635.1 of Cheracebus regulus. Taxonomy (NCBI): domain Eukaryota; kingdom Metazoa; phylum Chordata; class Mammalia; order Primates; family Pitheciidae; genus Cheracebus; species Cheracebus regulus. The sequence continues at coordinate 29,724 of CAUYQU010000186.1, forward strand.
TCTTTTTGGGCTCACAGTTAACTCTGGTCCTTATAGGTTTAGAAAATCTATTAATTGTTATGGATTTGATTAGATAAAGTAGAAACATAGTATAGACAAAATAAAAAATCCTTGATATACTATTTATAGTATGCATGTTAAACTACAAAAGATTTTAATTACAAATACTTTTAACTCTAACCCCTGGGCTCAAGTTTTTAGTTAAAAGATAGTAATGGTAACTGAGTTGGGAAACAAACCTGATTTGTAATAGTTTTCAATATCCATGGTAATATATAGTGATAAATTCTCCTACCATGGACAATTTCAAGCCACCGATGCAGCTCAAATTGAACGATCCACTCTCATGATTGAATACATAAGGATCCAGCATCTCATTGCTCTTGGGTTAGTGTGGTGGAGAGAAGAAAATAACAACAGAAAAAGGTATGTGAAAGAACTGATGAAAGAAAGAACATGGGTTACTTTGGAAAGTTTGTAAGCTTATTTCAACGAAAACATGAAAAAGTTGCCAATGGTTTAGGTGTTGGTTGCATTACTTCAGGTTTTACTACTTTACCATTTCTCCCTAATCTGAAAACTGCTGTCAATATCTTACTATTTCTAATATCCTGCTCTGACTGCTACCATATAATTATCTTGATAACTGCTTCTCAATGGTTCTGCATTAGCCCCTAGGGCTTATATTCAAAAGAGGAGTCACTATCAAGTGGTAAAGGATCCTAATTCACATTACTGACTCCAGTTATCTTAATTACTGATGTTGCTTTTCACTTCATTTTTTGAATACTTAGGTAAGATTATACATATGTAATTTTAGTTCATATATATAATTAATTTAATTTGATAAGATATAGATATAATTTTAATTGCCAAGAAAAATAATCTTACTCTAATTACCTAGACAGATTCCTTTCTTGACCTCCTTCTCCTTATTCCAACTCTATACCTGAGAATAAATATAACCTACCATAGAACTTAAGATACTTTATTATAATGATCTATATACTTCTGAATATCATCCACTAGGTTCTCCAAAAATAAAGGCAATGTTCTATCACCTGGCAATAGTATGGTGGCTGGCATAATTTGTTGAATAAATGAATGAATGAAATGTTATAATCCTTTTAACTTTCACAGTTTATACTACATTATATTAAAATGAATATGTACTCTTTAGCCTATAAGGACCAGATGTTTGTAGCCTTCGATTGGTTTCTCTCCTCTAAAGAACAGAAACCTAATCCTCTTCCCTTTTTATGTGTTCAAGACATATTTGTTAATTTTAATAGGAGTTTTAGAAAAAATAATTCAGTTAAATTTAGCACAGAAGAAAGCTAACTCTAGATGATTTTAGTATGCTTTATCTGCTATTTTTTGAATACTTACTTCTCCCTTTCATTGAGATTAACAATTCCAAGTTGACAATGAATGTTAAATAATTACCTGTCACACTTTTTGTAATATTTTTTCCTTGGTTGGTCAAATTAGCTGTTTGATTTGTTTCATCATTTGTTTTCAGCACATGCAAATATAGCGAAACTTTTCTTTTTTGTGGTTTAGTTGGATTTCGGGGCAAGAAAAAAAATGGTATGGAAGAAGTAATGGAAAATAGTCCAGACACAAGGAAACCAAGCCACCAAGCTCCAACCCAACGGGAGTCCTTAGGAGTTATTCTGATAGTGCCTAGAAGAAATAGAAGATGCCAGTCAAAAATCATTTTGAAATATAGGAGGTTCTGGGAAATAATGATAATAATTGCAGTCCTTCACAGATGAAGAAAGTAAACTATATGTCATCAATTTCAAAACACTATTTTCTTATTTTGTTATCTTTGAAACTAGGTTGATGACATCTTGCAATTGCTATTGCCCAAGAATTAGGCACGACATTGTCCTCACTACCTGAGCTTGTGTGCACTTGTTGGCTTCTCAGAATTCATGACTGGACAGCTGTCATCATTAGACATTTAACTCCTCATACCATTTAATAATTATTAATGGAAGAAATATGAATCCTCACTGTTGTGTGAAAATGTCTGTTGGAATCATCTGATGAGGTCAAGAAAGCATCAGCAATGAAATTTAAGCAGCTGGCAAAAAATACTTAGAGATAATAAAGGAACTTCCATCCCCACCATCCTAACTGTCCAGGAACCTGCATTTGCAACTCTCCAGATAGCACAGAGGACGTAAAATATGCAAAACGAAAATCTGAGTTTAAGAGTAACCCAGAGTTACTGGACTCCAAATGTTAGGGATAATTTAACCACTTTATTTCAACTATGTTTTTCCTTAAAGAATGTATAAGAGTAATGTGTAAATGCTATATCTCAAGTGTAAATAAGCTATTTTAGTAGGTAGAAAATATACAGTTTAAGTAACAGCAATGCATCCATGAGACATCAGCAAGATACCAGAATAGGAAGCACTAGACACCTTTTTCTCCATAAACACACTGATTCAACAGTAACATTCAGATCAATTTCATTTTTGAGAAATCCAGAAACTAATTGAGAGACACCTATACATAAGGAAAGTACAAAACCAGATACATAAAACCAGTAAGATAATTGGAGACTCTCTCTTGCCATTCCCCTCCTTGGTATTGTACCATACAATTGGGAAAAACTAGCAGTTTGAACTAGCATGTGGACACTTGACACAGCTCTTCCCTCTGGCTTAACACAGAGTGAATATGTGAGAGAAAAAGAAAAACACAAAAAACATGTAGCAATTCCTCAAGGGTCTAGCACCAGACATATTGTTTGACCTACCAATCTCTTTACTGAATATATACCCAAAGGAATATACATCATTATATTATTAAAATACATGCACATGTATATTTATTGCAGCATGATTCCTATAGCAAAGACATGGAACCAACCCAAATGCCCATCAGTGATAGACTGGATAAAGAAATATAAACCATTCTAGTATAAAATACATGGATGCATATGATCACTGCAGCACTATTCATAATAGCAAAGACATAGAATCAACCTAAATGTCCATCAATGATAGACTGTATAAAGAAAATGCGGAACATATACACCATGAAACACTATACAGCCATAAAAAGCAATAAGATCATGTCCTTTGCAGGGACATGGATGAAGCTGGAAGCCATCAACCTCAGCAAACTAATGCAGGAACAGAAAACCAAACACTGCATGTTCTCAGTCATAAGTGAGAGCTGAACACTGAGAACACATAAACACAGGGAGGGGAACAACACACACAGGGGCCTGTCATGGGGGCAGCGGGAGGGAGAGCATCAGGAGAAATAACTAATGCATATGGGGCTTAATACCAAGGTGATAGGTTGATAGGTGCAGCAAACCACCATTATACATGTTTACCTATGTAACAAACCTGTATGTTCTACACATGTACCCTAGAACTTAAAGTAAAAAAAAAAATTTTTTTTAATGCTCCCAGTTTATCCTTGGGGAGAGAAAGGGTTGGACTGCACATTCAGCATTTCAACTTTTCCAGGTGCTACTCAATGGATTAGCTTCTATCGCATCTGTCCCAAAGTGCTGACAGGACCCAGCATATGCCAGACACCTGGAAACTATAGAGAATAAAAATGAGTCTGTATGTGGATATTTATCACAGATCTTGCCACCTAGCTTAGTGCAGAGTGAACAGGTTAAAACAAAAACAAAATCCCAGCTCTTAGCTTCTCCATAAGGAAGCAAAGATTTGAACCACACATAACATTTCATCATTTCTGAGTTCTACTTAAGGAAAGGTCTTTTGTCTTCCTTGTCTTTAGGCTAGGCATATACTTGGCCCCTGGGTGCTACAAAGAACACAAAAATGATGATTTAAACTAGCACATGGTCACTTGCCACAGCTCCTCCTGCCCCTAGATCTAAGCAGAGTGATGAGGTAAGAAACCTCAGCTTCCAAATTCTCCATGGGAAGGGAAAGAGTTGGGCAGAATGCCAAGTATTCAAAGTTCCTAAAAGTTGACTAAGGACTTTTTCTGTCTCAAATGTGTAAAGGTGCTGATTAGACCCTGCATATTCTAGATGCCTGGGGGATCCTAAGACAAAGATGTCACTTTGGACAAACATAAAAGTTTGAGAAGTACAAGAAGATATGGCTGGACTGACTGATGGTTTTCTTCTATAATAAGGCCAGTCCATGAAGAGTTGGAGAGGTGAGAGGTGGTTTTATTTTTTTCAAATGCAGAGATTGCAAAATATTGTTTCTAATACAAGCTCAGCCACAGTAAGATAGGGCACCAGGCAGAGTTTTGAGGCCCTAGCTCATGGACAACATTTGTAGGCACAGCCTGGGCTAAAAAGGAATCCACTGTCTTGAAGGGAAAGACCCAGTCCTGGCAGCATTTATCATCAGCTGACTAAAGAGTACTCAGGTCCTGAATAACCAGCAGCAGTACCAATGTAATACCCTGTGAGCCTTGAGCTCCAAGATGTGCTGACTTCAGGTGTGACCGAGCACAGTTCCAGCTGTGGTGACTATGGTGAAAGACTCCTTTTGTTTAAGAAAAGTAGAGGAAGGCGGGCGTGGTGGCTCAAGCCTGTAATCCCAGCACTTTGGGAGGCCGAGGCAGGTGGATCACCTCAGGTCAGGAGTTCGAGACCAGTCTGACCCATATGGTGAAACCCCGTCTCTAAAAAAAAAAAAAGAAGAAAAACTTCAAGAAAAGCAGAGGAATAATAAAGGGGACTTCACCTCGCACCTCAGGTACCAGCTCAGCTATAGTAGAGTAGAGGAGCAGCAAGAAGCCTGCTGGTGTCCCTGAGTCCCTGCAGGACTAAACTATTGGACAGCACTTCTATACTTGCCCTGGGCCAAAGGCAAGTCTAGAAATGCTGTCCAAAAGCCTAGTCCTGGACTCAGGGATCCACTGCCCTGAAGGATGAGTCTCTGAGACCTGGCAGCATTCATCATGAACTGACTGAAAAGTCCTAGCACTTTAACTGAACGTGGGTGGTGGCCTGGCAGAATCCTCCATGAGTCTGTGGTGGTGATGGACTCAGGGAGACGCTTCTCTTCCTGTGGAAATGGGAGAGAAGAGCAAGAAGAACTTTGTACTGTGGATTGGGCACCAGTGTAGCCACAGCAGAATACAACATTTATTATAGGTAAATTGCTAAGGTTTTTTTGCTCCAATTCTTGGCTCTCAAACAGCATCTGTAGGCCAGCATAATGCCTAGGGGGACTCACTGCATTGAAGGGAAGGACACAAATCTGGCTGGCTTGGCCAACTACTGATCGTAGAGCCCTAGGGCTTGATTTAGCATAGATGGTAGCCAGACAGTGGTTACAGCGGGCCTTGGGCAAGACCCAGTGTTGTGCTGGCTTCAGGTCTAACCCAGTACAGTCACAGTGGCGGGGGCCACAGGGATGCTTGCATCACTGAATCCCCAGTTTCAGGCAGCTCAGCACAGAAAGAGGGAGACTGCATTTGCTTTGGAGAAAGTAGGGGAAGAGAACAAGAGTCTCTGGCTGACAATAGAGAGAATTCTTTCACATTCTTTCCAAGGCCATTAAAGCAGTACCTCTACAAGACTATAAAAACCACAGTATCATTGAGATGGTGGCCAAAGTCCTTTCATATACCTAGAAAGTCTACTAAAGAAGGATGGGTAAAAACAAACCCAGACTACAAACTACAATAAATACCTAAGTCATCTATGTCCAGACACTGGTAAATAAAATAAGGCTAAGATTAGCCAGGAAAATATAACCTCACCAAACAAATTAAATAAGGCACCAGGGAACAATCCTGGTGAAACAGACATATGTGATCTTTCAAACAGAGAATGCAACATAACTGTTTGAGGAAACTCAAAGAAATTCAAGATAACACAGAGAAGGAATTCAGAAACTATCAGATAATTTAACAAAGAGACTGAAATAATTAATACCAATACTACTCAAACCATTCCAAAAACCAGAAGAGGAGGGAATACTTCCAAACTCATTATATGAAGCCAGTATTACCCTGATACCAAAACCAGACAAGCACACATCAAAAAAGAAAACCACAGGCCAATGCCTCTGATGAATATTGATGCAAATATCCTCAACAAAATAGGGGTAAACTGAATTCAACAATAAATTAGAATGATTATTCATCATAACCAAGAGGGACTTATCCTGGGATGCAAAGATGTTTCAACATATGTAAATCGATAAGTCTGATACATCATATCAACAGAATGAAATGCAAAAATCATATAATCATTTCAATCGATGCTAAAAAAGCAGTCGATAAAATTCAACATCCCTTCATAATAAAAGCCCTAAAAAATCTGGGGATAGAAGAAACATACATACCCAAATATATCTGCAGATTCTAATTCATACAAAACCAATAAATGACCTCAAATAGTCAAAGCAACCTTAAGAAAGAACAAAAAGAATTGCTCACACTTCCTGATTACAAATATATTTCAATGCTAAAGTAATTAATACAGTACAGTACTGGTATAAAGATAAATATGTAGACCAATTGAATGGAATACAGAGCCCAGAGAAATCTGTGTGTATACAGTCATCTGATCTTTGACAAGAGGATACAATAGTGAAATGATCATTTCTCCAACAAATGGTGTTGAGAAAACTGGATGTTCACAGATAGAGAATGAAGTTATACCCTTATATATACTGAAAAAATAAACTCAGACTGTGTTGACAACTAAAATTTAAAACTAGAAACTGTAAAATTCTTAGAATAAAACTTAGAGAAAATTTCATTACATTTATCTTGCCAATAATTTCATGGATATACCACCAAAAGCACAGGCAATAAAAGCAAAATTAGACAAATGAAACTCATCAAACTAAAAAGCTTCTGCCTAGCAAAAGAATCAACAGAGTGAAAAGGCAACACACAGAATAAAATAAAATATTCATAAAGCATATATGTCATAAGGTGTTAATTTCCAAAATGTACAAAAAATTCCTACAACTCCATAGCAAAATATATATATATATATATATATATATATATGATTACCTAATTTAAAAATAGGCAAAAGATTTGAATAGAAATTTCTCCAAAGAAGATACAGAAATGAACTATAGGTATATGAAAAGATATTCAACATCACTTATTATCATGATGATGCAAATCTAAGCAGAATTACATATCGCCATACACCCATTAGGATGGCTATTATCAAAAAGAGAAAAAGTGTTGGCATAGATGTGGAGATATTTGAACACTTACACACTGTTGGTAGAATGCAAAATAGTGCACCCAGTATAAAAAAACAGTGTGAAGGTTACTCAAAAAATTAAATATAGAACTACCATATGATGGAGCAATCTCACATTTGGGTGTTTATCCAAAAGACTCAAAATCAGGATCTCACAGAGATATTTTCACTTTCATGTTCATTGCAGCACTCTTCACAACACTCTAAATGTGAAAACAACCTACTGTCTATGGAGAAATGAATAAATTTTAAAAATGTGATATATATGTACAATAGTATACTATTCACCCTTAAAAAGAAAGGGCATCCTGCAATATGTGATAACACGGATGAAACTTTGCTAACATTGTGCTAAGTGAAATAGACCAGTCACAGAAGAACAAATACTGAGTGATTACATTTATGTGAGGCATACAAAAGAGTCAAACTCATGAAAGCAGAAGGTAGACTGGTTGTGGGAAAAGGGGATATAGGGAGTTCCCAGTAAATGGGTATAAAAAGTTTCCTTTACAGAAGATGAATAAGGTCTAGAGATCTGCTGTACAACATTGTGCCTGTAGTTAATAATACTGTATTGTACAGTTTACCTTTGAATAACATGAAATTTAGAATGGCTGACTCCCCACATAGTAGACAATCGTGTATAACTTTTGGTTCCCCCAAAACTTAACTACTAATAGCCTACTGTTGACCATAATTCTTACTAATAGCATAAACAGTCAACATATATTTTGCATGTTATATGTGTTATAGACTGCTTTCTTTCTGTAAGGAAAGGAGGAGAAAATGATGTTTAGAAAATCACAAGGAAATATATTTATTATTCATTAAGTGGAAGTGGGTCATCATAAAAGTTTTCATCCTCATCTCTTCACATGGAGTAGGCAGAAGAGGAGGAAGGGGAGGCATTGTTCTTGCTTTCTCTAGGGTAGTAGAGGCATAGGCAGCAGGAAAAGTAAAAAGGACGACAGGAAAGGCAGGTACACACCATGGAGCTTTACAGAAATACAGCACAATTTCTATTTGACTTTGTTGCTTTATCATTTCTCTACAAATGTTTCTACATGGTACAAATCCTTCTTCCACTGTTTGCTTTCACTTCAGTGCCCACATTACAGAAGGTTCAATGTTGTAAAATATGTCAAAACAATCTTGAATAATCGGAACACATCTGCCAGATTGTCTAATGTCAATTTGTTTCTGTCACTGCTTCTTCTATGTCTTCTTCCTTATCATCTGACATTGGTTCGGAAGCACTTATCTCCATCAAGCTGTCTTTTGCTGATGTGCCTGTTAGCTCTTGAATGTCTCTAAGATCCTTATCCTGAAATTCTTCACTCCAAACCTTTTTTTTTGCGTGTACTATATCCACAATCTCTTCATAATATTCTTGAATGGACATGTTATGAATCCCATGAAGTTGTGCACAACATTTGGACTGTTTTCTCCAGTAGAAATTTGTTTCCTGCTTGACAGCTTTTGTGGCTTTTTCTATAACAAAGATGGCAATTTTAATGGTGTAATTCTTTCAGGCTTTTATAATGTTCTCTCTGTTGGGGTTCTCTTCCACAGTATTGACAATCCTTTCTATAACACGTGTAATGAGCCTTAAATGTCCTTAGGAATCCACATCTAGAGGCTGAATTAGAGACATTGCATTTGGGGTAAAGCAGACCACTTCAGCACCTTCAGCATTCAACTCACAAGGTTCTGGATGACCAAGAGCGTTGCCTATTATCAAAAGGACTTTAAAAGGCAAACCCTTTCTGCCAAGGTACTTCATGTCTTCAGAAACAAAGAATGGAAGGAAACTGACAGAACTTTTCAGAAAAAAAGTTCCTGCTGTTCAGACCTCCTTGTCGGACCACCAAAAGACTAACAACTGTTTTTTTTTTTTTTATCTTTCCCCTTCAAGGCTTAGGGTTTAGCAGTTGTGTAGGTAAGAACAGTTCTAATCATAAACGCCATTGCATTTGCACAGAACATCAGAGTTAGCCTATCCCTTCCTGCCTTAAATCCTGGTGCTCACTTATCTTCCTTATTAATAATTGTATGTTGTGGTATTTTTTTTTCCAGAATAGGGCACTTTCATCTGATGAAGAACCTGTTCAGGTAGATGTCCTTTCTCCTCCATGACTTTCTTAATGCCATTTAAAACTTGCTGTTACCTCCTAAGTGTCAGAAGCTGCTTCTCCTGTTATATTGACACGTTTTTGAGGCAAACCTCTTTCTAAAATTTTCAGTTTATCCATTAGTGGTGTGAAATTCTCCAGCTTTAAATCATTCACTTTCCTTTGCTTTCAGTTGTCATATAATGACTTCACCTTTCCTTGAATCATGTTAGAGTCTACAGGTATCCCTTTTTCATAGCAATCTTGCACTTACATAAAAGTTGAACTTTCAATAATATATAAAAACTATTTCACTAAAAGGGCAGGTTTTTGTGCCCACTGTTGCAGCTGCAGTGAAGCTTCTTCTTGTTCCATTTTTCTGTAAGTGTGGGTTTTTGTTTGTTTTATGATGGTCCTTGTACTGGATATATTTATATTGAAATAGCAGCTAACTGCATAGCTCAATCTACAGTACATATTAAACAATTCAGCTTTTTCTTATAATCATATGACTTTTTTTTGCTTCTGGGAAAACTTACAGCATCAGTAGTGGTACTTCATATGGCTCACACAGTGTTATTTAAGGTTGATGTTACAGCACTACACAGGATGAAAAATACACAGGAAAGATGAATTCACTTTTTATTATAATTCATCACTTCCTGAAGAGAAAACCTGCTCACATGGAGACGAAGAATGACACATGGCATTTTAAGTAAATACTCTCAACACTTGAGCTCACTGCAATAGCAGTGGCTGCAGAATTTTTACAGCAGTGAAGTAAGCACTACAGTTAATTTTATGCATTTATGATTTAATACTGTATCTTTAGCTTTGTTTGCATTTCTCTTGATTGGAAAGGGTATCATGTAAGATCTATAAGAGTTTCTCTGTGTAAAGTTTAACAAATTTTAAATTTTGATAATAGATTTGTGCATATTTTATTGTAGTAAATTATAATAGTATTTACATATATTTTATGTACTCATGCTATAACTTTCTCTTAACATTTTTCTACATTTCTAAGCTGTGTAGTTTATCTGCAAGGTTTTTCATGTCATCACAAATCTCTAAAAAATGTTTCTAATACATTTTTTGAAAAATCTATGTATAGGTGGACCTGCACAGTTCAGACCTGTGCTGTTCAAGGATCAACTGTACTTTTAGGAGGTAGAGTTCATTTTAATTGTTCTTACCACAATAAAATAACAATAATAAAAATTAAGAAAGCATACACACAGAAACAGACAATAGCATAGAAGTTTGTAGCACACTAAAATGATGCCATTACTCTGATCTATTAAAAAAAAATCACTGACATGAAAAAACACTGACTTGATTTAAAACTATTTAGAAATACATTATTTTCTAGTATGGACTGATCTGGTTTTAAAATTGATTTATGTGATCATATTGTTTCATAATCAACAACTCAGACAGACTTCAGGAAATGACTAGTTAAATTAGTAACTCCATTATACATGCTAAGATTTATCACCTGTCAGAAATGTAATTTTGATGATTTTTTTCTTTAGCTCTTTCACTGGCCTATATATGGGAACTAAAGGTCATAATCTAGCTAGACAGGTCCTGCCAGTGTTTCCCATGGCTCACACACCATCTTAAAAATTGGAAAATTCTACATAAAAATTTTGGTTTATGAAATCTCTGGAAAACCAATCAGAAAACCTTATTAATGCTGGTCCCAAAAATTCTGTGTGAAAAGTATAGGCCAGAGCTGGGGAGTACATGAGTTTTTGGGTATGTGGGGAGAATAGTGCACCAACAACTCTCCCCATTCTAATCATCACTCCCTAATTTCCTGTCCCTGATACACTTCACTCATTTATGTTATGTCTTTGACTCCTGTAGGAATTGAAGTTTACCAAAGTATACTTTATAACAATTTCACTTCATGCTTCTCACAGAATAAGAGAAGATGTGTTAACGTCTGAATGGTCAGGGGTGGAAGTTGAATCACCAAAAATTCTGAAATGCTGTGATTATTTCTGACTAGAGGAACTACAAGGCTATTAACCTAAAGACCTTCAACACTTATTTTGTACTCAGTGATAAAAGCAGTGGTTAAACTGGAGCAAATGAGTAAAAAAAATGTACATAATGTGTAGCTACATTAAATCACAGGTCTAAAATGGAAGATATAAAACATATCATCAGGTATTTGCTTTAGTTTTATAATATAAAACACTGTATGATTTTTGGCCTACAATGATGACTATTCCATCTTGGAATGAATGCTTTGATCTCTTTGGAGTGATCTATTTAAGTCTTCATGAGATAGAAAATCATATTTGTTTATTCACAAACCCTAATGTGTTATTATATGCTAAGACAGACACAGTTGTGTCATGTTCTCAAAGGGATGGTGGGTAAGTTCACAAATATTTATACATTGTTGTGAGAAGGGCTACAATAAAGACATGCTCTTGGTGATTAATAGGAGCACCAAATATGAGACCAATGGAAATGATGAAGTAAGGGCTACATGAGAAAAGCCACATGTTGAAAAAGACTTTGAGAATTAGAAAAATAAAACAGAGATAAAAGTTTTTCCCATTTTAAATAAAGGGAAATCTGAGATTACAGGACACAGTAATTCAGTCAATCATTGAATTAAGATACAGATACTCAGCAAGAGAGGGAACATAGGAAACAAACTGGGTTTGGAAATAAGATGATGAGAGCAGCATTTGACAGGTTGAGTTTTAGGTACTTATTTTTTTAAAAATCTAAGAAAAAAATGAGCAAGTAATATAAATACTCTATTAAATTATAGAAAAACATCCATTACAATTAGTAAATTACATAGAAATAGTGTTTTATTAGTGGTAAAGCAGATTATAGTGGGTGAGAAGTACATGGGAGGTAAGAAGGTGAGACACTTATGCTAGAGATTTTTTTTCTAGGTACTTGGTTTTGAAAATAAACTGAGAAACAGTTAATCAATTGGAAAGTCGTTTGGAATATAAAAATGTATATGTGTAAAAGATGGGAGAGTCTTGAGTGTGTTTGCTGAGGAAAAGAGAGGGTGCAGATGGAGAAAAGAAAATCTAAACCCCAGTTGGGTCTACTAATATTAGCTAAAGATAAATGCCTTTTCCTAAGTATGGGTAAAAAAATGATAAATACGGATATAGTGAAGGTATACCTGTAGGAAGGAGGGCCTGAAGTCAAGGCAGATATTACAACATGGGCTCTCATTCTTCTATGAGAGAAGAAATAAGGCATGCTCTAAGAGTGAAGATGAAAGTCACAAATTTTATTTATGTGCCCTCTCTTCATTCATTTGTTTTACAAGCACTCATTAAATGTTGCCATATGCCAAGCCCTCAGTGAGGACCAGAAAAAATGACCATAACCGAAGTGTACAGTGGTGTCCTTTAAACCACCCCTACCATAAGTCAAGGCAGCAGCCACAAGGAGCTTTTAGCAAAGCAAACATCAACATCTGAGTTCCACACATCAACACTCAAATCACCATCAACTGAAAAATAAAATGTACCTGACTGGGCAGTCAGTTTCGGGAGAGGGACATTTTAAGTTTGGTTATTTTGGATCAAGTAATCTGAAATTAGTTCATTAAAAATCTCTTTTTATACTTAGTTGTAAAAGCAAAGTATAAATAGGAGATAAATTTCTTTTTTATTCTGATTATTAATGCATTTATTTCCTACTTGTAACTTTTGAAAAATAGTAAACAAAGAACCATTGAAAGGCTGAATTCAATTCTTTGGAAGAATGGTGTCCTGCACTTAAAAGACACTACCATGGTACCTTGATCGATTGTACTTACTCAGATCTACATATCCAATATCCACGTACATTTTAGCAAACAGAGACCCCATTGTAAAGCCAAGGATTGGACCAATCATTCCTATTGCATTCAAAATACCTGTAAGTATTACCAAATAAAACAATTTAATCAGATGCCACAAATATTTTGTTTTCTTCCAACATGTTTTTAAAAGTAATATTACACAATACACCTCTGCAAATATTTTTTCTAATAGGTAAAAGAAAAAACTAATGACACTATTATTTCAAGGGTAGATCCAAGGAATGTAATCGTGCAATTTAATATTTTCTGTACATTACCTACATACAAGGAAGAATGTCCTTCTTTTGCAAAGTCATCAACGTAAGAAATCCCCAATGGTCCTATGGGGGTTTCCCCTATACCACGAAGCATATTTCCCATGAAGACATACATCCACATGTGTGACCCAGATTCCTTTACACAATCTATAGAGACAAGAAAGTGTTTTACTTTCAACATTAATTTTAACATTCATATTAGAAACTTATCTGCTTTAAACCCTTCATTTTTCCATTTTTGGTTCATTTATTTTCTAATTACAAGTGATTAAAATTCACTTTGCAAAGTTTGAAAATAAGGAAGGGAACAAAGAAAAGAAGTAAAAATTTTCTATAATCATACTACACACAGAAGATCATTGCAAATGTTATTCTGGATCTTCTACATTTTTAGGGCACAAAATATGAATAATATTCATGATGTACATTACATATTTAAAAATCAAGGTTATTTTTAAGGTACATATACAGTTTTCACTATATTGTCACAATTTCCCCATGTTGTTAAGAGTTCTTTAATATGAAAATTTTAATTACTGCATAATAGTGTGTTGAATAACAGTTTCATAATTTGTTTAAACAATCTCTTTTATAGTTACAAAATATTTTATTTTTATTCTGTTAAACATGGATGCTATGGCTGTGATTGTAAAAAAGTAAACATACTAGTAAACATTCCTGAATATTTCCTTAATATTAATCAAGAAGTAACCAAGTATATTTTTGTTCTTTAATATAGATTAAAAATTAATCTCCAGAAGACTCAAATTTATACACTCCCAACAATACATAAAACTTGAAATCATTTTTTTCTTCACTTCATTTACTTTTATTAAATATTGAGGTTATAATTATATTATTGTGTTATAATAGTTACAAAATTGGCCGGGCGCAGTGGCTCACACCTGTAATCTCAGCACTTTGGGAGGCCAAGGTGGGCAGAATATGAAGCCAGGAATTCAAGACTAGCCTGACCAACATGATGAAACCTTGTCTCTACTAAAGATACAAAAATTAGCTGGGTGTGGTTGCACACGCCTGTAATCACAGCTACTCAGGAGGCTAAGGCAGGAGAATCATGTGAACCCGGGAGCCAGAGGTTGCAGTGAGCCAAGATTACGCCACTGCACTCCAGCCTGGGTGACAGAGTGGGACTCTGTCTCAAAAAAATAGTTACAAAATCTTCAAATGCTATAACATTTGCCTTTTTATAAAGAGAAAAGTTATATTATTCACATATTTCTGCCACTTTCTGTTTTTCTATTTTAAATGTGTATGTTCTTTGCAAATTTCCTATTAAATTTTTTCTTTTTTCTTATCTACTTCTAAATGCTTTTTATACATAATAATCCATTGGTATACTAGGAAATTTGTGCCAGAACAACTCATGTGTACACAAAATCATGTAGACTTAAGTCCTCTGGTTGGACCTGTGGAAACCGCCTATAGAAGTCAGACCGCCACATGGATGGGTTTCTCCTTCTGTTTGGTTGGAAAAAGCTGCATATAAGTGAACAGGTACAGTTCAAACTGGTGTTATTCAAGAATTAACTGCATATACTAACAGTATGATTTTGTCTGTATGTAAGGGATAAAGTCCTTCCTATTTGTTCTTAAATCAATTTTGCTAAATAATATCACAAACTTTATAAACGTGATTAAATCTATGAATTCTAGAATTTTTTAATGTCACTATTAATTCTTACCTTTTTCTACTATCTCAGATGATGTTCTATTGAGTAATAAGGTTTGATTAATTAAACAGGTTGATAAACTTGATGTTGAATTTTCTGATGGATTAATATGGGTTTCTTTAGAATACCTGTAACTATAAGAGCAACATTAGATTGAACATTTTGCTTATCTACTGAATATTTTCAGTTTTCCCAGAAATACAGAGAAATTTTCCCCTTTATTTGAACCACTGTCCTCTCCAAATTACCAGAATCTTCTTTGCCAACTTCTCAGAGTGTATTTCAGAACAGGTGATGAGAAGGAGTGAAATGGGAGTGTCCACTAAGAAAGGTAATTCAATACACCATGAACAGGGTGGGTTATCACCTTGCTATTATCTTAGGAGTGGTTATATTCTGGTTAAGATATGAAATATCCTGGTTTCACTTGCTTTTTAAAAATCTGTTAACTGTGTCTATTTATCCCTTTGAGTTACCGTCAAAGATAGTCAATCTGTCTGATTTTCTTTCATGTAGACACACATAAACACACACTAGTGCTTGACTTTTCAAAACTCAATAAAAACAAATTTCTAATCCATTTCAACTTTATGAGGAAAAACTTTAAAAGGACAACAGAGATGGAGCCGGATTAGGGACAGATGCTGATGTTCAAAAATACTGAGTGCCCTGTGAGCTCTGAGGGCAACATATAGTGTGTCAGGCATTTTGCTCAACTTCAAAGAACAAGAAATACAACATAAAGATCAAGAAATAAGATATGCAGTGTTTGTACTTTGGAAATTTCACACTCTTTTAAGATAAATGTATATGATCAAAGATATACTAAATTTAATATACAAGGTCCTGAGTTGTCACACACCCACAAAAAAAAAAAAAAAAAAAGAGAGAGATAAACAGTTTTGCTTGGAGGTGAGGGGACAGATCAAAGAAGACTCTACAATGTGAAGGACAGATTAAATGACAAAGATGGGTAGAATTTTAATTGGTACACAAGGGAAGAAAAGTATTCAAGTCTGTAGAAATAACAGATGCAAAGATATGACATATTATGGCACATTAGAGAACTGTAAGCCTAGAATGTAGCCCTCAAATGTGGGGAGCAATGAAAGATAAAGCTGGGGTAGTTGCATTTAAGGCACATTCTCCATAAAAATCATGAAGAGTAAGATATTAAGAAGATTATAGGGAATTATGGGACATTGAAATTATGGTGTTAGAAGCAAATAAAAAGGATAGGCATGATGAAGAAGCCACAAAGATAAAAAAAATGAATCAAGATTGTGGAATATGATGAGTATTAGAGCAATACCATTAAGAAGAAAGTTCTTAGAAGGGCCAAATGTAGGAGGGAAAATAGAATTAATATGGTGACCAAAAGGCATGATTTCTGGATTTGGCAATAATCTAACAGGGTGTTCGATTTGGTATCTCTAACAGGGACTGCTCATTGTCTCTCAGTATCCTTTCTTTTCTCCTTCCATAGTAACAGAAGTTGGGCTTTTTACCTGGAACATGGAAGCCTGGAATAAAGTATATTTTTTTCAACACCCATGTATCTATGTGTAAAATGTAACTGACTCCTGGTAAATGTGAAGTCAGTGGAAGTGTTCTGCTTCTGAAAATGCTCCTTGGCCTCAGCCTATGTGCACTCTTTGTTCTTGTTCTTCTCTTCTTCTATCATGTTGTCTGGAAATACATTGCCACTATTTGTACTATGAAGACAAGGCCATGCAACGTACAGCAGTATGATGAAAAGTAGAATCATATCATCCCTGGATGGGAGGCATTAACTTTTATGTAAAATCTTCTATCTTATTTTGCTATGTTTAGTTTTCTCATATGAGCATCTTACTCTAATCATAACTACACAGTTACCTTAGGAAGAACAGCTTCAGTGAAAGGCTGGTGAGAAAACCTACACAGCAGAAGGTGAAGTTGTGAAGTCTTATTGAATACAATCAAAATCGCACAGGTAAAAACATAAAGTACATATGTTTATTAAAATTGGTGAATAATTTATTTATTTCACACAAAACTGTATACCTTATGTAATAGTATTCTTATTTCAATGTTTACAAAAGCCATGATGAATAAAGCAATACATTCACTATTATATAGTAAATATACTCCATTTCTATATGTACTGAATGGGTATTCCTCTCAAAAGATTACTGTCTACTTAAAAGTATAAAAATAAAATTCTACTGCTAATTTACAAGTTGCTGATGATGAATGACTAAGTGCTATTTAACACTTACTATCCCATGAAGAAATGTGGTAAAGCTGTCAGAATACTTCCAGTTCCCATAAGTAAACAACCAATTCCAATTAACTTCGGTCTGTGTAGTTTAGATCCAAAGTAACTTACAAATACAACCACAAGCAAATTTCCTAGAAAGAGAACAAAATTATGTAGATATGACTTAGTTTAAGTTTGTATTTAGTAGAATTGAATGAATGAATGCAAATAAAGCCCAAGACATTGTACCTTCTCTCAAAGACCATGTAATTTAATTGTGAAGGTGAACTCTCCTACATTAAATGACTCACTGAAAAGTTGTATAGTATTAATGATAAGTAGAATAGGTTTTATATGCAAATAAACCACTTGGGTAATTTGGCCATATGAGAGAAGCAAAATTTTAATGAAAATTTGGAGTTTACTGGATTACATTGGAATGGAAAAATGTCTTCCTAATCTGAGGGAAAGATTGTCATTCACGCATTTCTTAGATTTATTCCAGGCATTATTTAAATTTGTACTGTGTACCTACCACAGTGTTTAGAGTCAGAAATATAAGAACAAATCATGGTACTTATTCCCTAGAAACATGCTAGTAATAAAATAAAACAGATAGAAGTACTATTAGATTATGGAAATAGGGAGCTTAAATTAATTAGGGACTCTGTGAAAGTTTCCTGGAGGAGACATTATTTGAGATTTAATATTGAGTATACATTATTTAGATTAAAAAGTGGAAGAAGAGCATTCAGAGAAGACCAATTCAGATTTATCTACAGCCTGATATACAACAATAAACAGACAACAATAAAGAATTATTGAACATTGATGGAAAGTAGTTTTATTAAAGAAAGCACCAGAATGAACCAGCAGATAGAAACACAAGAATAAATACTTCAGTAAGATTAAACTAAAAAGAGTAGAAACTTAAAAAAATCTTGTTAGTATATTTGGAGGTACAGTGGCGTGTTGCATCCATAACATCGGAACTGATAGACTAAAAATAATAAGACAATAATAAAGTACTATTATAAATTTAAAATATAATTAAAATTTGTAAATTAGAACCTCATATAATAAGATGACATCAGACACCAAAGAAGATTGATGAAACATAAAGAAAAGGGGTAGAAATTTAGAAGAACAAAATTTAAAAGGAAAAATATTCAGAAAATATATTATTTATCACATATATGTTTCAGAAGAAAAGCAAGAATAAAATACAGGTAGAAACAAATAGGAAACAGAAAATAAATTCTTTGTGCTGGAGGAAGACATAGGTTTCAAACGAAAGTTCCTACATTTGCCCAGCAGAAGTAATGTAGAAAGAGACAGTCTCGGATACATGCAGGTAAATTTTTGGATATTTAAAGATAAACAGTGCATGAAAATTACAATGGTAATAATTTTTTATATACAACATTGAATGTTATAAAACAGTAGATGAATATTTTAAATTTTTGAGAAAAAAGTATTTTGAAATTTTAATTCTGTACTCAAATTATCAATTAAATATAATACTAAAATAAAAGCATTTTCCAATAAGTAAGGGCTTAGAAAATATGCCATGTTTTCAGTTCTTCCTAAAAAAAAAAAATTACATCATCCCTCAGTGTCCATGGGTTATTGGTTCTAGGATGCTCTGTCGATACCAAAATTTGTGGATGCTCAAGCCCCTAAGTAAAAAGGTGTAGTATAGCATGGATGTGGAAGCTCACATCTGTAATCCCAGCAATCTGAGAGGCCGAGACTGGCTGATCACCTGAGGCTAGGAGTTCAAGGTCAGCCTAGCCAAATGGCGAAAACTCGTTTCTACTTAAAAATACAAAAATCAGTCAGATGTGGTGGCACATGCCTTTAACAGTTACTCGGGAGGCTGAGGCTTAAACCCAGGAGATGGAGGTTGCTATGAGCCAACATCAGAGCACTGCACTCCAGCCTGGGCAACAGAGGGAGACTCTGTCTCAAGAAACAAAAACAAACAAACAAACAAAAGGTATAGTATTGCATATAACCTATCAACATCCTCCTGTATCCTTTATATTATCTCTAGATAACTTCTAATACTTAATACAAGGTAAATATTATGTAAATAGTTGTTATTCCATGTTGTTTGAAGTCACAAGATTCAAGAAACAGCTGTAAGCAAAGAAACCAAACTTGTAATGATATTCAAATAATTGCTGTTAAATAGCTGCAAAGTTTAACAAAAATATGAAGCATTAATTTCTTAATAAAAAGAGACATACAGTGAATTAAACTTTAAAACTAATAGCATTCTAATTTTAAAATTCTAGATTATTTCACTGAGCCTGGGAGGTGAAAAAGTGAAGGACATGTAGAGTGTCATATTTTTGAATCACAAAGATTCTGAATTCGTATAAAGAGATAAATCTTCCTTTGACAATTACATTTTAGTCACTAGCTAAGTATGTAAATACAGTTAAAATAGAAACAGAAATTGTAGAAAATATTTGCAGTCTTATTTTGCAGTCTGTATTGTAGAAAATAGACAATTTGGGGGTCCCTCCAAATAATTAGAAAGTGAAAAGAAAAAGAGAAATTTAGCAGAGACTATGAGCTAGCAATTTGTAAAATAAGAAAAAAAACTATTTTTAATAATTATATAAAACCTCACTATTGTTGGAGAAATCCAAATTAAAATGGTGACAACAAAGCAATATCTTCAATGTTAAAAAAAAAACAAAGACTTTAAACCCCAATTATGTACCCAGTTAAACAGTAGAGTCTAGTGTAGGTTGCTCCTATGAAGTCTCCCCACCTAAAACCATAAGAATTATAGTCCTCCCTCAACCTTTCTTCACACTAGGACACCTTCAGACAAGGGAGATAAAGCTTCCTAAAAAGTTTGTTTGCAAATTATGTGTTTGTGTAGGATCAGAGTTTTTCAACATCCTCACTGTAGACATTTTGGGAAGGATAGTTCTTCATGGGTAAGTCTGTCCTGTGCATTGTACAATGTTTAGCTGCCTCCCTGACCTCTACCCCTAGGTGCCAGTAGCCTCCTCTCTGCCCCAACCCATTTATGCCAACCAAAAATGTCCTCACATATTGCCAAATTGCCCATGGGAGATAAATTTATGCCTAGTTCAGAGCCAGTGATATAAAGCATGCATGAACTTTTTTTTTTAACTTATGCAAGTATGGTTATCAAAATAGAAAAAAAAAGTTACCAATTTCAAAGCTTCCATCAACTAAACCAGCAAGAGAAGAAGATATTTCAAATCTCCTTTCTATTTGAGTAATAGAAATTTTCATAATGATTCCACCTAGGGTTTTAGCAATATAGCTGAATGACAGGGCTGCCACGAACATCTAAAAACAGTAGAAGAAAAAAGGGAAACTGATTAATTTTAAAACTCTATAATGTTTATAGGTACATGAAATTAAAAGAGTTTTTCTTCTTTACTTGACAACATTATTTTTATCATAAAAAGCATACCATTTTTCCCTATACAAGTTGAAACTTCTCAGCCCTATAATATTATTATCAATCACTACTAAAGCATGCTTTTCTACTTGGCTACATTAGTTAGAGGAGTGTAGTTAAGGTTGTTATTTTAAAACTAGTGTCATTAACTGATTTATAGGAAGCTAGACACTGTTCTCAGATGACCATGATGGTGAGCTATTCTTTACTTCCATGTGAATAGCATAGGCTAACTGTGAGGGGAATGGCAGGCAGTACCTTCTCAAAGATAGCATTTCCAGGAAGCCAGCTAAGAAATGGAACTTTGTGGAGGCAAAGAGGAATTTTATGACAAACCCAAGTGACTGTATCAGTGTGATATAGTGGTTGTCGATGTTTTAATTCCCAATTTCATTTTCAAAAATTTATTGATTCATCCTTCCTCTTAAAGCTCACATCTACATCCATAAGCAATTCCTTTGGCTCTACTATTAAAATATTACCCACTTTTGAACTGCATGTTTGTGTTCATCCCAAATTCATATATTAAAACCCAAATTTTTTGTGTGATGATAATTGGAGATGGAACCTTTTAGGGATACTTGGTCATGAGAATAGAGTTCTCATGATGAATTCATACCCCAATAATAAGAGAAATGAGAGATTCTCACCCTCTCTCTCCCTGCCCAAGAACTGGTATCTGTCTTGCCTGTATCCAAGTAGCCACAGGAATAGAGAAGCAGGTTGGGCTTATGCCTCAGAACACAGACAATTAAGTGTGCATCAGAATGCACATATGAGAAAAGAAGAAAGATCTAAAATCAGTATTTAAGTTTCTACCTTAGGAAACTTGAAAAAGAACAGCATATGAAACTCAAAGCAAGAAGAAAGTTAATAATAAACATTGAAACACAAGCCAATGACTTTTAAAAACAGGAATTTACTAGATAATATATACATAACCAAAGACTGATTCTTTAAAAAGATCCACAAAATTGATAGACCTCTAACCAGGTTAACTAAGGAAAAAAAAGAGAGAGAGAATACTAATTACTAATATCAGAAATAACAGAGGGGATACCACTATAGACCCCACAGACATTAAAAGGATAATAATGAAATACTATGAACAAAACTATAACTGCAATTATAATAACCTATACTAAATTGACCAATTCCTCAAAATAAACCATCTACTCAAACTTTTACAAGAAAAAATTAATGAAGAGACCTCTGTTTAAGAAATTAAATTGTCAAGTAATAACCTTCCAAAACAGAAAAAATGAGGCCCAGATAGTTTCACTGGTGAATTCTACCAAACATTTAAGAAAGATGTTATACCAATTCTGTACAACCTTCTTCACAGGATGAAAGCATTGCAAATACTTTCTATCTTATTCCACAAGACCAGAATTACCCTGATACTAAAATTAAAGATATTACAATAACAAAAATTGTAGACCAATATCACTTATAAACATAGATGTAAAAATCCTCAACAAATATTAGTTAAAAAATCCAATAATACATAAAACATGAAAAGAATTAAATACTATGATCAAATGGGATTTATTTCAGGTATGCATGGCTGGTTCAACATATGAAAATCGATTTATATAATCCATCACATAAACCTAATTTGAAAATGAGGTATCATTTGTAATAGTGATAAGTTTTGGCTGTGTCCCCACTCAAACCTCATCTTAAATTGGAGCTCCCATAATCCCCATGTGTCATAGGAGGGACCCAGTGAGAGCTGATTGTATCATTGGAATGGGTTTTTCCCATGCTGTTCTTATGAAAGTGAGTAAGTCTCACAAGATCTGATAATTTTATAAAGGTGAGTTCTCCTGCACACATTCTTTTGCTGCTGCCATGTAAGATGTACCTTTGCTCCTCCTTAGCCTTTCACCATGATTGTGAGGCCTCCTTAGCCATTTGAAATTGTGAGTCTGTTAAACCTTTTTTTATTTATACATTGCCTAGTCTTCAGTATTTCTTCATAGCAGCATAAGAATGAAATAATACAGTAAATTGGTACTGAGGTAGTGGAGCATTGCTATAAGACACCTGATAATGTGGAAGCAGCTTTGCAACTGGTAATGGGCAGAGTTGGAACAGTTTGGAGAACTCAGAAGAAGATAGGAAAATGTGGGAAAGTTTGGAACTTCCTAGAGAATTGGAGGACTCAGAAGACAGGAGGATGTGAGGCAGTTTGGGACTTCCTAGAGACTTGTTGAATGGCTTTCATCAAAACACTGATACTGATATGGATAATAAAGTCCAGGCTGAAGTGGTCTCAGATAAAGATGAGAAACTTGTTGGGAACTAGAGCAAAGGTGATTCTTGTTATGCTGTAGCAAAGAGACTGGCAGAATTTTGTCCCTGCCCTAGAGATCTGTGAAATTTTGAACTTAAGAGAGATGATTTAGGGTATCTGCTGGAAGACATTTCTAAGCAGCAAAGTGTTCAAGAGGAAGCAGAGCATAAAAGTGTAAAAAATTTGCAGCCTGGCAATGCAAAAGGAAAGAAAACCCCATTTTCTGGAGAGAAATTTGCATAAGTAATGAGGAGACAAATGGTAATTGCCAAGACAATGGGGAAAATGCCTCCAGGGCATTTCAAAGACCTTCGCTTTGGCCACACCCATCACAGGTTTGGAGGCCTAGAAGGGAAAAATGGTTTCTTGGGCCTGGTCCATGGCCCCTCTGCTGTATGCAGTCTTGTGACATGGTGCCCTGCATTCTAGCCACTCCAGCCATGGCTAAAAGGGGCCAAGGTACAGCTTGGACAGTGGAGTCAGAGGGTAAAAGCTCCGCATCTTGGCAGCTTCCACATGGTGTTGAGCCTACAGGTGCACAGAAGAAAAGTATTGAAGTTTGGGAACTTCCACCTAGATTTCAGAGGATATGAAAACACTTGGATGTCCAGGAAGAGGTGTGCTTCAAGGGCAGAGCCCTCATGGGGAACTTTTGCTTTTCCAGTCAGAAGGGAAATATGGGGTGAAAACCCCAACAAAGTGTCTCCACTGGGGTGCTGCCTAGTGGAGCTGTGAGAAGAGGGCTACCATCCTCCAGATCCCAGAATGGTAGATCCACTGACACTGTGAATAGCACTATACACATGAAGAAGCCACAGACACCTAATGCCATCTCATGAAAGCAGCCAGGATGAGGGCTGTACCCTACAAAGCCATAGGGATGGAGCTGTGCAAGACTGAGAGACCCATCTCTTGCATCAGTCATTCAGTTTATATACACTGAGCACTGGTGTTTGACACAGAGAAGAGTGAATCAAACACCTATGTTTTCATGGAGCTTAATTCATGGTACAGAGAGACAGATGATAAATATATACAATATATATTATATATACACATAATTTATTTATCATCTATCTCTCTATACCATAAAGTATATATATACATACATGCACACAATTTGTGTTTATATAATAGTTTATATACTATATATCCATGTATACATAGTAAACATATATATGTACAGATATACATATATAAACTATATATGTATATGCATACATAGTAAAGATATATGTATATATGTGTTTATATGTATATGCATATATTTATATATATCAAACTATATGTATGTGTATATATGGCAAACATATGTATAAAATTTATATGTGTATTATTCATATACATGGAGAATATATATATGTAATGTTATATATAATATAACCTTAGGTAGAGCAATGACCCCTAAAGACATCCAGGTCCTAATCTCCAGAACTTGTGAATATGTTAGGTAACATGGCAAGGGGTATTAAAACTGTACATGGAATTAAGGTTGCTAAACAGATGACCTTAAAATAAAGAGATTGACTAGACTTGGTCTAGTGAATTCAGTGTAATCACAAGGCTACTGTAAACATGAAAGAAGGGAGTAGAAGAGTCAGTGTTCATGTGATCACTAGCTTTGAACATGGAAAATGTTCATAAGCCAAGCAATTCAGATAGCCTCTAGAAACTGGAGAAGGCAAAGAAATGTATTGTCCCTAGAATTTCCAGAAAAAAAAAAATGGTCTTGCCAACATCTGAATTTAGTTCACTGACACTTATATCTGATTTCTGGATTTTAGATCTCTAAGATAATAAATTTGTTGTTTTAAACCATTAAGCACACGTGCACAAACACGCACTTCTACACAAGTGTGTTTTGGAGTGTCAGTGTCAATTGGTGATAAATACTATAAAAATCAAACTGGTTAAAGAGTTATGGATAGGAAATGTTATTTTATATTTGGTGTTCAGGAATGAATAAATGTTTAAACAAATATCTGAGTGAGATGAAAGCACAAAACATCGAGAAGAATATTATAAAAAAGGAACAAGGAAGTGCAAAATTCCTCAAGTCAGAAGTGTGCTTGGCATATTTGAGGAATAGCAAAAAGGTTACTATGGCTGAAGGAAAGAGACCCAGAATAAAACCTGTGGGATTGGATCTTTGTGGTGTTTGCACATGTGGAGTGATTATTCAAGAAAGGGAGTGAAAATGAAAGCAGAAAGGGAAAACTTTTTCTTTTGCTCTATTTTTTTTATAATAATGCATTACTTTTGTGTTGCTAAAGACTTTTCATTACAATATAGAGGTACAGGTAGTTTGAAGAACAGAAAAGACAAGTGTAATGATGAAGTATATACTGGCAGATTCCATGTAACCTAGCTGGTTCAATACAAAAAAAATGAGGGAAAGAGGCAGAAAATAATCAAAGAATGTGATTTTATTTAAATGGGTTCATTACCTACTTAGGCTTTTATACATTTCCATCTACTGAATGTGTATATGCAAGTCAATAATGTGTATTAGTGTGTGCACATGCACATACACCAATACCATTGTTGTTTGATAATGAATAATATGAAATAAGGTACATCATTAAATAGGCTGCACCTCTTAATGGTACTAATAGAACAAAATTCCACAGTTGCTTTAGCAAAATGAATCAGAGTCGAGAGCATGGAATTTGGAATCAGACTGCCTTGGCTCCATCATTTACCAGCTGTGAGAACTAGGGGAAGTCATTTGCCTTTTCTATACCTAGGGTTTTTTTCATCTGCAAAAGGGAGATAATAGCATCTGGTTGATGGAACTGTGATAAGGAAGAAAATATTAACAAAAACAAAACACTAGAGCAACATCTCATATGTAGTAAGTGCTCAACAAATGTTAGCCACTAGTATTGTTTCTCTCACCTTCTCTTTTTGTGTTGTTGAATTAGATATATTTTACCATTACATTTTAATTATCTCTGTATGTGCAGATACTCCTAATTCATAAGATTTCAAAATTCATAAGAATTTTACTAATTATTTTTATTGAAACAGTACTTTGTTGATAGTTTGATGTCCCAAACTTCATAAAAAGTTAAAATAATGATTATTTAAAAATTTTGTCCAATTATGTTTTTGTTCCTCATGAATACAAAGTAGGCACAGAAATGCAACTAAATTTAACTGCCAACACATGTCTTTACAGAATTGTTGTAATGAGATTGTTGAGGTTAATATTCTTTCAATATTAACAATTTAAGCTAGTGAAAAGATTATTTTAAACATCACTTGTAAGCATGATTTATCAATTTAGCAATGTTTTTGAAATTGTGATGTCAATCTTATTCCAGTATCTTCCCCTAGCCCTGGGCTTTTTTATTGGACTGCAAGTAATGTACCTTTCATACACTGCTAACTTCCTAACTCCTGGCTTCTATTCCAAATATGCTTTAAGAGATCACTCTGGAAATCCTATTTCTTCCACCAGTTTGTCACTCTGCTATGCACATGAAAGTAAAATCACTGTAACACTCAGTATTTAAAAGTAAAAATTATTAAGCCCATTATATTACCCTTAGACAATAGAAGGTAATTCATTTGCATTAGGCAATACTTTTTCCTAATGATGCCATTCTGCTGAAATATTGTTCAAATATTTCATCATGATAGACTTCATCAGAAATCTCAGAAAATAAACAAATTCCATGTTCCCTGGACAAAGTTAAAAACAACCTTGTTTAACATTATTGCAAGTGAATCCTGTGTAATGAAATAAATACTTGGGACCCAATTCACTATGCCAAAAGAAACAAAATTAAGCTGAGTCACCAACAAGCGGCTTTTTCTTTTCTTCCTAAGTAGATAGCTATAGATAAAAGATTAAATATCTCCAGGAGGAGCTACTCTATGCTCACTTTATCTTGCATAGAGTATCAGTTTACTAAGTGCAAGGTGAATACATAGTTGACTATCTAC
Organism: Cheracebus regulus; assembly: GCA_963574635.1. Taxonomy (NCBI): domain Eukaryota; kingdom Metazoa; phylum Chordata; class Mammalia; order Primates; family Pitheciidae; genus Cheracebus; species Cheracebus regulus. The sequence goes on from CAUYQU010000186.1 coordinate 56,798, forward strand.
CTCCTCTTTTTTCTCTGGCAGCCTGTGGATTCAGAATTGTGACCATACCCTCTCTCATTCCCCTTCAACTTGTTTTTCCCCTTTAAATATTGAAGCCTTCAAAATCATCTTTGGAGAAAGGCGCAGCCCTGTATCCCTGGTACATCCTTAACCTTGGCAAAATAAACTTCTAAATTGATTGAGACCTGTTTCGCATACCATTTGATTTACAAATTGGCAAATTGGTGACCAAGGGAAAGACTCTGAGTAGAGGTAGCCCTAACCTTTGACAAGCCTGCAATGGTTGCCAGGTACAAGCTTGAGTTACCTTCATTGCTCAAACTGTCAGGGGTGTGTAAACAATGAAGATAATCTTAAATAGGAGCTGGATAAAATGAGGCTGAAACCTACCGGGCTGCATTCCCAGATGGTTAAGGCATTCTAAGTCACAGGATGAGACAGAAGGTTAGCACAAAACACATGTCATAAAGACCTTGCTGATAAAACAGCTTGCAGTAAAGGAGTTGGCCAAAACCCACCAAAACCAAAATGACGACAGAGTGACCACTGGTCACCCTCACTGCTACACTCCTACCAGCTCCATGGCAGTAGAAATGCCATGGCAATGTCGGGAAGTTACCCTATATGGTCTAAAAAGGGGTGGTATGAATAATGTACCCATTGTTTAGCATATTATTAAGAAATAACCATAAAAATGGGCAACCAGCAGTCCTCAGGGCTGCTCTGTCTATGGAGTAGCCATTCCTTTACTTTCTTAATAAACCTGCTTTTCCTTTCCATGTGGACTTGCCTTGAATTTTTTCTTGCGCAAGATCCAAGAACACTCTCTCTTGTGGTCTGGATCGGGACCCCTTTCCTATAACAAAACCAATTGTACATTTTGTCAAGGTCAGGGAGCTCCCACTGAAGAGAGAATGCCTGCTCTCTCAAAATTTGGTTAAGACCTAAGATTTATATTGTTGTTTAACTCTTTTTCTGGAGTTTCACTTGTTTTGAAAAAAGGTGAGTTTTCCTGTTCCATGATGATGAAGGAGACCAGCAACTCCTTCTCGGAGTTTCAGCTTCCTTCTCCCAGGGAAGGGTGAGTTTGAGTGTTTCCCCAGTTCTAGGATGGTAGAGAGCAGTATTCAGACTGGGGCTTATTCCTAGGTAAGTAGCTGAATTGTGTTTTTTGTCTTGGAAATTCTTAATTACTAAAAGTTAAGATTAGCAACTAACTGGTCTTAATTTCTCCTTACCGTTAGAGCACTCAGTGATCATATAAATTGTTCAATGGTTTGGCTTAACTGTTTTTTGTTTGTTTGTTTTTGTTGTTTCAGTCTTTTTCCCATGAGGTTTGACCAACTATACACAATATAGTTCAATCCGAAGGAAAGTTCCAAATTATGAGGGGAAAGGCCATTGAGCTGATTAAATTCCTGCCTCTGTGCAGAGCTCAGAGAGCCAATTAAAAGATAGAGATTAAATTTAAAACTACCTATCTAAATAAAATTGGTCTTCTATAAAATTGAAAGGTGGATTTCTATAATTTTACATTTGACTTGGCATCCATTTTTAATTTCCCTCTAGCACACCAGACTCTCTCTCTGTATTTGAGAGGTAAATTTTGCTATCTGATTTTCACCTAAGAGTTGTATGCAAATTTAAGGCTATCTAGCTAACAATTGCCTAGGACAATGAAACAAGTTATAAGAAATTGGAAGTCTGAAATATTTAAATTGGAAGTCTAAAATATCTACAATATGAGTATTTAAGATATACTTTTATCTTCATGACTAATAAGTCTATATATTTATGTGTCATGTATATTATGTTTCACTACCAAAAATATAAAAAAAGAGCTCTAATTAATTGGATTTACAAAGGCACTTAAATCAAATACTTTATCAGAAAAATAGAAAATAGAAAAGCCCAAATGTTTTTTCAAGTTCATGTGACTTAAGAAAATCCTTAATAAATAAGTGTGTTTTAAAATTGTTGGTAAAATAAAACTATGAATGTCTTTAGAATTGTCAACACACATTATTGTTTAGATTTCTTGATCAAGCAGTTTAATATTGATCTCTGATAAATATTACAAGTGTCCAAGTTTGGCATGAGGGTTATAAAGTTTGCAGCCCAAAACATGACTATCTTTGTGTAACTTTGGTATAAATAATGCATTAAAAGTTGTTGGTTTAATTAAAAAATCTAACTTTTGAGTTACTGGCAAAACAACAACAAGAAAAAAGTTACTTAACCTTAAGATTTGTACTTAGGTAAACATCTGAAATCACAGGCTATATAAATGATTTACAGAGAAATAACTTAAATGATGACTATCACAGTTTTATTGAATAAGTTGGGTAAACTACATTTGTAAATCCTTGGCTAGGCTTCAGGCCTTTACAAAGGTCTAATCTTAGATGCCTTGTGCAAAAGATTCCAGCAAAGCCAATTCACAAAAAGAGAGAGAGCACTTATATGGCAAATGATTATTCTTAATGCACTTTATGCAAATAATCAAACCAAGTGTAATAGCACTAAAATTTATTTTACCAATAAATTGGTCCTACTATAATTTTGTCTTTAATAAAACTGGGGCATTGAAGAGAGAAAAAAATATGCTTCTATAAACTATAGTACACCTGTTATTTGATTCTAGTCTTGCCTAAGGTTTATCAGTATTTATTATTTTCTACACTTTGGACTAAATTCTAAAATTTTTCCTGGCTACAAGTCTCCAAAATAATGTTTTCAATTTTTTTCTTTCTTTTCTCCTTTCCTTTCTTTTTCTTCCCCCTACCCCATTTTCCAATTTGAAATTACTAAATAGTAAGCTGTGATTTTCTTAAAGCCCTGTGGACACAAACTAGACAACTTAAACTTCAGAAGAAAGTAACAGCAACCTATTTATACACACAAACCATTTTCATACCTGCCTACTGACAACAGATTTCAGAGTAATATAGCCTTTATTAGTTTTCCAGGATTGTTCTTTTTACTATCTTTTTGTTGTTTTCTTTCTCTCTTCCTCCTCTTCCCATTTTTTTATCTGCAGGACATTTGATTTCACAACCTGCTAAAAATGAGCTTTCCTAATAATGTGGAATCTATTGGTCTAGGAATAAATCATCATAGCCATGAGAGATCAGACATAATTCAAGACCAGGGAGTAATTTTCTTCTAAAATGCTTTTTAAAAAAGATTTTCAAAGGAAGAGGCAGGGGAGCTGTGAAAGGAAAATAAAAACCTGAGACCCCAATTCACTATGCCAAAAGAAGCAAAATTAAGCTAAAAGCTGAGTTTTGCAAATGCTGCCTTTCCTTTTGTTCCTAAGCACACAGCTGCAGATAAAAGGTTAAATATTTCCACAGGTAGCTAGTCTACATTCACCTTAACTTGTGTAAAGTGCTGATTTACTGACCACAAGACAAATAAATAACTGACCATTTCTTTACCTGCTAGTTTTTCTCTTGCAACATGTGGATTCAGTAATGTGACCATATATTTCCACTTTCTTCTCCAGCCTGCTTTTCTCCAGTAAGTATTTAAGCCCTCAAAATCACCTTTGGAGAAATGCCCAGGCCTGTCTCCTGGGTACATCCTTAACCTGGGTACATCCTTAACTTGGGTAAGGTAAACTTCTAAACTAATTGAGACCTGTCTCAGGTACATTTTGGTTTACAATCCAATCTCTGTGGCCCTATTCAACTGGATAGGACTACAAATGTGAGTAAATTAAATATATATGTATTGCTAAAAGATGACTGGGATCAGTTTCTTTATTTCCTCAAAGACTTGCCTGTGCAGATTAAAAGGCTTTGACATGGGTTCCAGGGTTGTCAATTCACAACAGAGGTGACTACAGTTAAACATCTCAACTCTACTGAGTCTTGGTTTCTTCATTTAGCACTGTGCTTAGCAATACTTTTCCCTTGTTTATGAAAATGCCAATATCATTTAATGCCTCATAATTCTGTGACAAAAACAAAAGTCAGAATTATTACTTTTACCAATTTTCAATGGAAAAAATAAATAGTCTTTGTAAATCATCAATTAGATCTTTGGACTAGATCCTTTGACTATTACAGATCTCTTTTCCATCAGTCTCTATTACATAATGTATCAGAATTCGTAACAATGCTGCTCTTTAACAAAAGAATATTTAATTAGATTAAGATTGTAAAGTGATTCACAGGACAATAACCTTCTAGATTTATAAGTTGATTCTAAGAATTTTAGATGTTATTTATTACACTTTTTAAATTTTAATAACCCTATAAGTATCTCTTGATCTATCAAGAACCGAAGGGAAGATATAAAAATATTTCTAAATGTTACATTAATAAACTCTTACCTTCCCTCTAAGATCTAGAAGACAACAATAATGCTCACTGTCAGCACTATTATTTAACATAGTAGTGGAAGTCCTAGCTAGAGTGATTGGACAAGAGAAATAAGAAAAGGGCATCCAAACTGGAAAAGAAGAATTCAAATTATCTTGTTTGCAGATGATATGATCTTATATTTGGAAAATTCTAAAGACTCCACAAAACTATTAGAACTGATAAATTCAATAAAGTTGCAGGATACAAATTTAACATATAACTCAGTAGCATTTCTATATGCCAATAGTGAACAATGTGACAAAGAAACCAAGAAAGTAATCCCATTTACAATAGCCACACATACAATTAAATACCTAGAAATTAATTTAACCAAAGAACTGAAAGATCTCTATAATAAAAACTATGAAACCCTCATGAAAGAAATTGATGAAGACATCACAAAATGGACAAATATTCCATGTTTATGGTTTGGAAGAATTAATATTTTTCAAATGTCCATACTACCCAAAGCCATCTATAAATCTAATGTAATCCCTTTCAAAATACCAATGACTTTCTTCACAGAAATAGAAAAATCAATCTAAAATGTATATGGAACCATAAAAGACACAGAATAGCCAAGGATATCCTAAGCAAAAAAAAAAAAAAAAATGGAGGAATCACATTATTTGACTTCGAATTATGCTACAGAGTTATAGTAAACAAAACAACATGGTACTGGCATAAAAACAGACACATAGACCAATGGATTAGAATAGACAACCATAAACAAATCCACACACCTACAATGAATTCATTTTTGACCAAAGTGCCAAGAGCATTCACTGGGGAAAAGACAGCCTCTTCAATGAATGGTGCTAGGATGAAACTAGACACCCTATTTCTAGCCATATTAAAAAACAAATCAAAATGAATTAAAGACTTAAAAGACTTTAAACCATAAAGCTACCTCAAGAAAATATTGAGAAAATTCTCCAGAACATCGGTCTGGGCAAAAATTTCTTGAGCAATTTTCTTACCCCAGAAACACAGGCACCCAAAGAAAAATGGACAAATGGGATCACATCTAGTTAAAAAGTTTCTGCACAGAAAAGGATACAATCAAAAAAGTGAAGAGACACCCCACTGAGTAGGAGAAAATATTTGTAAACTACCCATCTGTCAAGGAATTAATAACCAGAATACCTAAGGAGCTCAAACAACTTTGTAGGAGAAAATCTAATAATTCCATCAAAAGGTGGGCAAAATATTTGAATATACATGTCTCAAAAGAAGACATACAAATAGCACACAGACATAGGAAGAAGTGCTCAACATCATCAATCATTAGAGAAATGCAAATCAATACTACTATGAGGTACTATCTCACCCCAACTAAAAGGCTTATATCCAAAAGACAGATAATAACAAATGCTGGTGAGAATGTGGAGTAAAGGGAATTCCTTGTACACCATTGGTGGGAATACAAATTAGTACGACTACTGTGAAGAACAGTATGGAGGTTCCTCAAGAAACTAAAAATTGAGCTACCATGTGATCCAGCAATCGCACTGCTGGGCGTATACCCAAAAGAAAGGGAATCAGTACATCTAAAAATCATCCTTACGTCCGTGTTTGTTGCTACACTGTTTACAATAGTTACGATCTGGAAGCAACCTAAGTGTCCGTCAACAGATGAACATGTAAAAAACATGTGTACTATTCAGCTATAAAAAGAACGAGACCCAGTCAATTGCAACAAAATAATAGAACTGGAGAGCATTATGTTAACAAAATAAGCCAAGCACAGAAAGACAAACATTGCATGTTCTCACTTATTTATGAGATCCAAACATCAAAACAACTGAATTCATGGACATAGAGAGTAGAAGGATGGTTACCAGAGGCTGAAAAGGGTGGTGGGGAGTGTAGGGGTGGGGAGACGGGGATGGTTAATGGGCAAAAAAAGTCGTTAAAAAATGAATAAGACCTACTATTTGATAGCACAACAGGGTGACTACAGTTACTTAACTGTACCTTCTAAAATAACGTAAAGGGTATAATTGCGTGGTTTGCAACTCAATGAAAAAATGCTTGAGGGAATAGATGCCCCATTCTTCATTATTTGCTTATTTCACATTGCATGCCTGTACCAAAACATCTCATGTACCCCATAAACATATACACCTACTACATACCCACAAAAAATAAAAATTAAAAAAAAACTTTTGTACATGAAAAAATTCTACCAAAGAAATATCTTAACAGATTAAAAACTGATTTAAATCAATATAAGGATTATTTTGTCAATATTTTAATGTGTGCTTCAATGTAAAAATTGTAATATGAGATATAATGTTCTCTTTGACAATTAGTGGTCTTTTTATATATTAAAATTTTCCATTAACTTATTTTAGTTTGAAAATATAAAGCCCATTCTACCTTGAATCCATTGCAGCATCTTGTTTTCTTTTTCTCTGAAGATTCTGGCTCTGCTGTCTTATTCAAATGTTGATGTTGGTCCATGATTAAACTACAGATACCACGTGAATGTTTTTTAATTGTTGTTGATGCTTGGTTTGAAATGATCACCTGTTAAAAAAGAAAATGTATAAATTTATTTTACTTTAATCATATACAATTAAAAAATAAGATAAGCCATGAGCTCTATATCAATCAATCAATCATTCTCTAATATTCATTCAGGGTCTGCTATTTTCTGACCACAGGGCTAGGTCAATGCTGGACACAGAGGAAAGACAGACACAAACTCCATCAAAAGAGATTATAACTTACTTAGAAAAATAATTTTTATAGACAAATTTGAAGCAAGTAAATATGATAATATAAAACCACACACTAGATTGTATGAACAAAAATTTAAAATCATAGAAATTAAGATTGTTATATTTTCTATATATCCAGATTATAAGATTTATAAAAGCAAATTTATGTTTACATTATCCTTATAAGTTTATAAAGTGCCAAATGACTTGCACATAGTGGATACTCAAAATGGGTAGAAAAATAATGTAAATAACAATAATTAGGATAGCCTCAGACAGTTTTATAGAGGAGATACCTATGGAACCAGGCTCAAAAAGCAGGTACAGTTTAAAAGATCAAAATGAATTCGAAGTATCTCAGAGAGACTCTGGACATGCTTGACCTTACCATCATCGTGATCGTACTGTTTATCGGGTTTATTCACTTATTTTTCAGGAGAAAATACATGCATGTATTTGAAAATGCAAAAAAAAAAAAAAAAAGAAAGAAAAAAGAAAAAAAAGAAAAGATTCTTTTCGTAAACTTTGTTCTCTTTTTCAGAAATCTGATACACATGTTTAAATACACAATATTTAGCTTTTTAATAGAAATACGAGCATACCATTACCACTGCACTCTACCTTTTTATCTTCTGTATATACTTTATATTAATAAAAGTCCTTCTCATTTTCCTTATGGTAGAAGGGTATTCTGTTGTCCATAATATATATAACTAGTTCCATATTGATAACCATTTAACTCATACCTAATTATTTGATATTAGACAATGTGTTTTTTTTTTTTTTTGAGACAGAGT
>CAUYQU010000187.1:0-18519 GCA_963574635.1 Cheracebus regulus
AACATGCAAGATTGTTGCCTAGGTACACACATGGCAGTATGATTTGCTGCCTTCCTCCCCATCACCTATATCTGGCATTTCTCCCCATGCTATCTCTCCCCAACTCCCCATCCCCTGCTGTCCCTCCCCAATTTCTCCCAACAGACCCCAGTGTGTGATGCTCCCCTCCCTGTCTCCATGTGTTCTCATTGTTCAACACCCACCTATGAGTGAGAACATGCACTGTTTGATTTTCTGTTCTTTCGCCAGCTTGCTGGGAATGATGGTTTCCAGGTTCATCCATGTCCCTACAAAGAACACGAACTCATCCTTTTTTATGGCTGCATAGTATTCCATGGTGTATATGTGCCATATTTTCCCTGTCCAGTCTATCATCTATGGGCTTTCGGGTTGGTTCCAAGTCTTTCCTATTGTAAACAGTGCTGCAATGAACATTTGTGTGCATGTGGGCCTTGTTCTTAAATGTGAAAACTTAATAACAATGTCAAGCCTTTACATATTATCAAATTTAATATAATGCCAATCAGAATCCAAATGGGCCTCTTATGCCAGTTTTTATGCCAGTGTTTTTAAACCTATAATAAATTTGATATTCATATCAAAGAATAAACATCTAAGAACTGCTAAGAAACGATAACGAAAGAAGAATGAATGAGAATTGATGTTACCAGGCATGAAAACTTTCTCAAAATCTACTGTAATTAAAACAGTATAGTCTTGATAAAAGAAGTGACAAACAGAAGAGTGGAAGAGAATAGAAAGTTTAAAGACACATCTAAGTATATATGCAGAGTTACTATATATGAAAAATGGCATTTAAACTGTGTGGAAAATAAATGATTTATTTAATAAATGATGCAGATGCAACTGGCTATCCACCTGGAAGAAAAAATGAGACCCCTTCCTCACATCATATGAAAATGTAAATTCCAGATAGATTATAGTGCTAAAAATAAACCAGAAATATTTTTAATTAGGAAATTATATAGTTTTGATGGGGGGAGATATTAAACAAGATGAACCTTGGGGCCAAAAAAGGAATAATAGATATATTTTTTCAAAGTAAAAAACAGAAATACCATTTGACTCAGCAATCCCATTATGGGGTATATACCCAAAGGATTATAAATCGCTCTATTCTAAAGACACATGCACACGTATGTTCGTTGTGGCGCTGTTTATAATAGCAAAGACTTGGAACCAATCCAAATACCCATCAATGATAGACTGGATAAAGAAAATGTGACACATATACACCATGGAATTCTATTCAGCCATAAAAAAGGATGAGTTCATATCCTTTCCAGGGACATAGATGAAGCTGGAAACCATCATTCTCAGCAAACTGACACAAGAACAGAAAACCAAATACCACATGTTCTCACTCATAAGTAGGTGTTGAACAATGATAACACATGGACAAAGGGAAGGGAACATCACACACCAGGGCCTGGGGGGTGAGGGGCTAGGGGAGATATAGCAGGAGGTGGGGGGATTGGGGAGGGATAGTATTAAGAGAAACACCTAATGTAGATGATGCGGCAATGTATGCAGCAAACCACCACCATGGCACATGTATATCTATGTAACAAACTTGCATGAGCTGCACATGTACCCCAGAACTTAAAGTCTAATAAATAAATTTTTTAGAAAAGAAGAAGATAGAGCAAGTATATAGTTCCTAAGGAATTGATCTATAGTCTCAAAAATGGGAATATCAATAGTGAGACTTAAGTATGAAAACCCATAGAGGATTTCATAAGGGGATAAGCCCACATCTTTTTTTTTTTGAGGGGCTCCTAAGCAGAGCAATGGGGAGACACTTAGTCCAGGGTAACCTAGTTTCTAATATTAACTTAGTCAGATGATTCTTTAAAGTCTGATTCATTCTTTCTATTCTTCCTGATGAGGCTGGATGCTAAGGAGTATGGTATTCCCATTTGATTACTAAAGCCTGAGTAAGCCCTTTAATGATAGCTGCAGTAAAATCAGTCCCATTGTCAGAGCCAATGTTTTCTACTAGCCCAAACCAAGGTATTACGTTTTCTAGTAATACTTTAACCACATTATTAGCTGTTGCACTGGGGAGGGGAATAGCTTCAACCCAATGAGTGAGGTAGTCCACCATTACTAATAGGTACTTAAGGCAACCTAGTGGGGTCACTTCAGTATAGTCAACTTGAATGCTTTGAAATGGTCTTAATCCTAAGCTTCTGTCCCCAAAGGTTGTTTTCTTAGGGCTTGTTTATTAGCTTTCTTACAGATTAAGCAACTGTCCACAACTTGTTTTACTAAGGTATAAATTCCTATACATCCATAGAGTCTGAAAACTGTGTAACACGTTGCAGTGAGTTCCTTGATGTAGTTAGGAAAGGATTTCTCTCATGAGAGGTTTGGAAAGCATTTCCTTCTGGTCTGGTAACACCCACTTTCCTTCTGAGTTTTCCTTAGCCCCTAGTTTTTTCTAGTTTTTCCTTTTTAGCCAGAGAGAAGATAGAGATTGTGGCTTGGGAGGAGAGATACAGGAGGTCAAGTGGAATATAGGTGGTTTTGAGAGATGGCAACTTGCTTTGCAATCTGCAATCTGATCAGCAAGATTATTCCTTTGGCTTTTAAAGATAGAACTTTTCTGGTGCCCTGGAACATACACATCAGCTATTTCTCTGGCAATAGTAAGTTGTCTAAAACTTGAGTAATTAATTCTATAAGAACAAGGTCTTGACCTTTGCTGTTAATTAGGCCTCGTTCAGTCCAAATTTTTCCAAAGGTGTGCACTACCCCAAAGACATACTTGGAGCTGATATAGATGGTACCTTCTTGCTTTTGTAAATATTTTAGAACTTTATTTAATGCGAACAATTCACAAGTTTGAGCAGAACAATTATTTGGCAATCTTTCAGATTCTATTTCAGGAAGAATTTTCCCATCTATTATGGAGTATCCATTGTGGTTTTTTCCCCTCAATCACCCAGGAGGAGCCATCTATAAAGAGATGACTTCCTGTACTAAAAGGGGTTTCTCTTAAATCAGATCTAACCTTACTATGATAGATAATAAGGTCTAGACAGTGATGTCAAGGTATCTGGGATTTGGGTTTCCTGATAAGAAGCCAGGAGAATTGAGGGAACTGTCAGTGGTTAAACTGAGGAAATCCCTTTCTAATAGAATGGCTTGATATTTTAGGATCCTTGAGTCTGTGAGCCACCTTCCTGCTTTTTGGTTCAATATTGTTCTAACTTGATGAGATGTGCTAACAATTTTCCCCCAAATGTTAGCTTTCTGCTTTCCTCAGTCAACAAAGCAGTGACTGCTATAGATTGAATACATTTAGGTCAACCACAGGTTACTAAGTCTAGAATTTTTTATAAGAAGGCACCCCTAAAGCTACTCCCTTATTTAGATTGACAAAGAGGTGAAATCGTTGTTTGAGAGAAGGCAGACCTAAAACAGGGGCAATTGTAAGTAAGTGTTTCAATTCTTTAAAATCATTGACTTCCTCTGGGACCCACAGGAGGCATCAGGTTTTTCTTGAGTAAGCTTAGAGTATAGGGAAATGACTTTTAGAGCACATGAATCAATCCACAAGTGGCAATATCCAACTAGCCCTAGAAACTTTCTAAACTCTTGTTTTGTACTAGGCAAAGGTAAGGACACAATTCCTTTGACTCTCTCGGGTCCTATTCTTCACTTGCCTGCACTTATCAAGTGCCCTAAATACCTGACTTCAGGCTCTACAAATTGGAGCTTCCCCTTTAATACTGTAAATCCTCCCCTTGCAGGTGATTGAGAAGACTGATGAAGAAATCAGATACTTGTTCAATGGCTTTCCAGACACAAGTATGTCATCTACACATTGGAGCATGCATATAGACTCTGGGACAAATATCCTCTCTAAGACTTGTTCAAGAATTTGGCCAAAGAGGTTAGGGGAGTCTGTAAATCCCTGGGGCAGGACTGTCCAGTGGTATTGCTGCTTCCTCCCATAATGAGGATCTTCCCATTCAAAAGCAAATATGTCTTGGCTGTCTTCAGCCAAGGACATGCCTGAAAGGCATGCTTCAAATCTATTACTGCAAACCACTGATGGTCATATGGAATCTTGCTATGGATGGTATACAGATTGGGGACAACAGGGTGGGTAATTTGGACTACTTGGTTTATGGCCTGGAAGCCTAGTACTAGGCAATATAATCCATCTGATTTATTTACAGGTAATATAGGGGTATTATATGAAGATATACAAGGTTCAAGTAACTTATCCCAAATAAGACTTTCAATTACAGATTTCAAGCCTATCTTGCCCTCTAGAGGAATTAGATATTGCCATCTCCTTACTATTTCTCCAGGGGTTTTCAACTTTATATGGATTGGAGGGATTCGTAGTTTCCCTCTGTTCCCTTCTTTTAACCACACACTGGGATGAATGTAACTTTATTCCACGGTGGTAAGCAGGTTCAATGAAGTGAAAAATCCTTCTAGGCAGACATGCAGGCCTATGCCTAGTTTTAACATCAGGTCTCTTCCTAACAGGTTTGCTCCTGTTTCAGGGATTAGCAGAAATTTAATACTAGCTGATCAATTTTTGTATTTAACTTCTGTTTCTCCTAAAATTTTGGCTTTAAATTCTTCCCCTTTTACCCCTGAAACAAGAAGTTTCTCTAATGAGCAGTTTATACTAGAGGGCAGATAACAAACAGAGGAGCAAGCAGCTCCTGAGTCTATTAAAAAGGTGATAAGCTCATGTTTGGGTCTCACCACTAAATTCATCAAGGGCTCTTGGTGGGACTCAAAATAGAAAAGGCAGAGCCCCGACCTCCCTATTCCTCCTCAAATTCCATGAGCAGAACAATTTCTTTCTCCTTGTCCCCACTCAGGGCATTCTCTTTTAAAGTGGCGGGCTCTTCCACATTTGAAGCACTATCCTATCCTTCCTCTCTCCAAGTTCTAGGATTCTTTAACTTTGCTCCCCCATACTCTTTAAAAGGCCCAGTAGCTGAGGATCTGGGTCCTCTACTTGGAGGCTTGGGTCCTCTAAACGGGGGTTTGGACCCTTTATAATTTCTGTCTGCCTGGAGGCTCTGTTTAGAAGCGTATGGGTTTGAAGCCATCTGTTGGAAGGTGGACAGCATGACTTCTGTTTGTTGTTTTTGTTTCTCTTCATCTCTCCTTACATATACTTTTTGAGCTTCCCTCAAAAGCTCTTCTATGAATCAGTCTTTCGAAATCTCTAATTTTTGTAATTTTTTAGCAATGTCTGGTCAACTGTTAGTAACATAGTGAAGTTATAACATTCCCTTTCATGGGGGGTTTTCTGGTTCTAGATGCATATATTTTCTCATTTGCTCCTTGAGCCTTTCTGGGAATTCTTTAAGTCCTTCATCCTTTCCTTGTTGTATACTTAAGGGCTTATTAAGGGTTTGGGTGTGGGGCACTGACTCTTAAATTCCTTTAATTATCATCTCTCTAAGGTCCCTTATATGTTCTCAGTGGGCTATATTACGATTACCCTGTTAGGGGTTCAGGAGGGAATTTTTGTTCTGCCATTAGGACATTTTGTCTGGGGGGATGTTCATGTTCCCATATGGTCATAGCAGCCCTGAGAATCATGCTTCTGTCTTCCCCCAAAAAGAGGATGCCTAGGATGAACATCAACTCAGTCCAGGTATATAGTTGAGGCCCTAAGAACTGGTCAATCTGGTCTTCCCCGCAACAGGGGTCATCTAGTAATGGCCTGAGTTTCTTCTTTAAACTCTGGACCTCTGAACAAGTTAAGGAGGCATTCACAAAGCTAATGCCTCCTCCCCTGAGGAGCACTTCTCTCAAGGAAAAGAGAGTTGGGACATATTTTTTAGTAGTAGGGAAAGGAAAGTTTTGGATATCCTTTTTACACTGCTCTTCTCATGTTGGAGTCTTCCCAGGGAAGGGTATTTAGGCTAGGAACAGGTGAGTTAATGGGGTGATAACTCCCAAGAGTCAGGAATATAAGGAGGGGGAACAGCATGAGTGGAGGATGAATCTGAAATGACTGCCAGATCTGAGGTGGCTGCCACACCTGCTTGAGGAGAGGATAAGTTGGGGGTGTTGGGTGGGTAAAATGATCTAGAGGGTCCCAGGCTTTGGGATCTTTTTGTCTCGTGGTTGATTTTACTAGACGTACTTTAGGGAGGGTTATATTTTGTCCTTGCCCTGCACTCTTTAGGAGAAAGAGGAGAATGAGTCCTTTTCTCCAGCAAAGAACATAGTCTATTTCTTCCTGTGAGACGAGACTTTGGTCATTCACATACTGAATTAAAAGTTGACAGACCCAATCATCACCTGATCCAAAGTTTGGTCAGAAGATGGCAAGTTTGAGTATGGGTTCCTTGGTCCAAAGGAAACAACAATATTTTATCATCTGTTGCTTTTTCTTGTGTTTAGTCCTTTCATTCTCCTTCCAATATTTTAACGTGAGACCTAAGGGGCTATTTGAGGGAATCTGACTATACCTGTCCCTACCTTTCCCCATTTTACTAGGGGCATTTCCCATCTCGAAGGTTTTGGATGTTTTCTCAAGCGTGTATGGCTTGACCTCTCCTACTAGAGATTTCTGGCCTTCTCTTTCTCTAGAGGCTCAATCCCCCACCCCCACTGGAGGTTTCTTGCACTCTTTTCCATTCACTTAATCCTCTCTTGATGCTTCCCCGGAAGGATATAAGATCCCTGTCAGCATTGGTGGGATGGTATAAACCCCACGTCAGGATCCCTACAAAAGGGCCACCATAAGCCATACGAGGTGACCATGGAACCACAGATTGGACTCACTCACTCTGCACAGCAGTAGTGCTTGTTACCATTCACACAATTTCAACCTCCAAGATTTCCTGACCACCAAGGATATGTTTCACTGCCCCCACAGCTTTTCTCAACTTGATCTGTGCACAGAGTTACCTGGTTGCTGTGGTGTCTGTGGGCAAGCCTTTCCCTTCCTGTTTTGCTAAGAGTCCAGGTTTATTCATCACAATGGGTGGGTCTCGATCTCTAGCCCTGAGGCCACTGCAATGAGGAAGTGGGATGCATCTCCCCCAGGAGATGACTGGAGACCCTTCCCAGGAGAAAAATGGCATTCCCAGATGGGCACCCAAATTTCTTAGAAAGAAAGCTCAGAGTCGCAGAGGAAATGAGCACGCAGACAGGGAACTTCTGAGCAAGGCAAATTTACTTCTACAGAAGAGTGCTCCCTGCAAGCAAGGCAGAGGCAAGAGAGTACACAGAACAAAGGAGAACAGAGGTTTTTATTCCTAACATAGACCCTGTTCCTGCGTCCTCCCTCTGTTGGCTAGAGTTGGACTGCACAACCTAAGCTAATTCTGATTGGCTACTGTTGACATTATCACAGGAGGCAAAGGTGGGCACTTGATGGGAAGAATGGGTGCACAGGTGACAGGACATGCTTGGGCATGTTTGGGTGCAGCAGAGATAGGGCAAGTCTAATAGATAGATGGGTAAGATTATATTCAGAATAGAACAAAGTACCAGGAACTAAAACCTTTGAAGAGGAATGATTTGTTTCTAACATACACAGCCATGTCATCTGCAAACAGAGACAATTTTACTTCCTTTCTTCCTATTTAAATACCTTTTATTTCTTTCTCTTGCCTGATTGTTCTGGCCAGAATTTCCAATACTATGTTGAATAGGAGTGGGAAAGAGGGCATCCTTGTCTTGTGCCAGTTTTCAAAAGAAATGCTTCCAGCTTTTGACCATTCTGTACGATATTGGCTGTGGGTTTGTCATAAATAGCTCTTATTATTTTGAGATAAGTTTCATCAATACCTAGTATATTGAGAGTTTTTAGCATGAAGTGGTGTTTAGTTTTATTGAAGGACTTTTATGCATCTATTGAGATAATCATGTGTTTTTTGACATTGGTTCTGTTTATGTGATGGATTACGTTTCTTAAATTGTGTATGTTGAACCAGCCTTGGACCCCACTGATGAAGCTGACTTAATTGTGGCAGATAAGCTTTTGATGTGCTGCTGGATCCAGTTTGCCAGTATTTTATTGAGGATTTTCATATCAATGTTCATCAGAGATATTGGCCTAAAATATTATTTTTTGGTTGTGTCTCTGTCAGGTTTTGGTGTCAGGATGATGCTGGCCTCAAAAAATGAGTTGGGGGAGTCCCTCTTTTTCTATTGCTTGAAATAGTTTCAAAGAAATGATACCAGCTAGAGAATCTCTTGAACTCAGGAGGCAGAGGTTGCAGTGAATCAAGATCACACTACTGCATTCCAGCCTGCGTGACAGAGCAAGACTCCATCTCAAAAAAAAAAAAGTGTAATACAGTTATGCACTACATGATGATTTTGGTTAATGACAGACCACATAGATAATGGTCCCATAAAATTATAATGGAGCTGAAAAATTTCTATCACATAGTGATAACTGCCATAGCACAATGCACTTGTTACATGTTTGTGGTGATACTGGTGTAAACAAACCTACTGCCTACCAGTTGCATAAAAGTATAGCACATATAATTATGTACAGTGCATAATACTTGATAATAATAAACAACTATGTTACTAGTTTATGCACTTATTGTAATAAACACATTAATGCATGTATTTTAGAGTGTACTTCTAGTTATTAAGGCAAAAAGTTAATGGTAAAACAGACTGGGCTGGGCACAGTGGCTGGCTCACACCTGTAATCCCAGCACTTTGGGAGGCTGAGGAGGGCAGATCACAAAGTCAAGAGATCGAGACCATCCTGGCCAACAAGGTGAAATCCTGTCTCTACTAAAAATACAAAAATTAGCTGAGAGTGGTGGCGCACTCCTGTAGTCCTAGCTACTCAGGGGGCTAAAGCAGGAGAATATTTTGAACCCAGGAGGCAGAGGTTGCAGTGAGCTGAGATCATACCACTGCACTCCAGCCTGGCGACAGAGCAAGACTCCGTCAAAAAAAAAAAAAAAAAGCCGCAGGAAGATCTTTGCGGAAGTATTCTGAAAGAAAGCATTGTTATCATAAGATATGGCAGCTCCATATGTGTTACTACCACTTAAGACCCTTCGGTAGGACAAGATGTAGAGGTGGAAGACAGAGATTCTGATGATCCTATGTGTCAGCCTAGACTGATGTGTATATTTGTGTTAGTTTTTAATAAAATAGTTTCTAAGATTTTTTAAAATTTAAAAATAGAAAAAAAGCTTACAGAATAAGGATACAAATTAAACAAATATTTTGTACAGCTATAAAATGTGTTTGTGTTTTTAGCTAAATATTATAACAAAAGAGTCAAAAAGTTAAAGTAATTAAAACATAAAGTAAAAATGTTACAGTAAGCTAAGCTTATTATTAAAGAAAGAAAAATATGTTTTATAAATTTGGTGTAGCATAAGGGCACAGTGTTTCTTAAGTCTATTGTAGTGTACAATAATGTCCTAGGCCTTCACATTCACCCACTACTCACTCATTAATTCACCCAGAGCAACTTCCAGTCCTGCAAGCTCCATTCATAGTAAGTGCCCTATAGAGGTATACCATTGTTTATCTTTTATACCACATTTTTAATGTAGCTTTTCTATATTTAGCTATGTTTCGGTACACAAATACTTGCTATTGTGTTATAATTGCCTACATTATTCAGTACAGTAACATGCTGTACAGGTTTGTAGGCTAGGAGCAATAGTCTACACCATATAGTCTAGCTGTGTAGCAGAAAATATCATCTTGGTTTATGAAAATATATTCTTTGACATTCCCACAATGATTAAATTGCCTAACAATGTATTATTCAAAATCTATTCTCAACATTAAGTGATACAAGACTATTTGGAGTTGAGAGACAATAAATCAGTAATGACCACACAGTAACCATGATTTTTCTTTTTTTAAATTAATTTTTAAGATTTTAGACTCAGAGGTTATATGTACAGGTTTTGTTACATGGGTATATTGCATGATGCTGAGGTTTCGGCTTCTAATGATTCTGTCACCCACGTAGTAAACATAGTACCTTAAAGGTAGTTTTCTAACTTTCACCCCTCCTTTTGGAGTCCCCAGTGTTTATTGCTCCCATCTTTTTCTCCTTGGGTACCCAACGTTTAGCTCCTACTTATAAGTAAGAACATGCAGTATTTGGTTTTCTGTTTCGGCATTAATTTACTTAGGATAATAGCCTGCAGCTACATCCATGTTGCTACAAAGGACATGATTTCATTCTTTTTCATGGCTGCATAGTATTCCATGGTGTATATGTGCCACATTTTCTTTATCCAAAATGATTTTTCTTTATAAGCCATTATGAACAAGTTGATACTTTTAACTATGTGGATGTTTTATTTAAATAAAAAAATTAAGTAAGATTTTGTTTCCTAAAATCTTGTATCTGTAATGTAATTCTCTCATTTTCAGGCCTGTTGAATATTTGCTCTTAGATATATCCCATATATACCTTAACTTCAAAATACATCCTCTTCCCACTCCTCCCCTCCAAAAACACCTGTTTTTTCTTCTCCTCTTCCTATCTTTCCTGTTTTGCCTGCTGACCCAGGTAAAAAGATGGGAATTAATTTAGACACCACCCCCCACAGATACAAACACACACACACACACACACACACACACACACACACACACTCTCCTACATGCAGTTTGTCACTCTAAATCATTCTCTCTTCTGCTTTCCTAGTGCCTTATTTCAGTCCCTCATTATCCTAATAGCCTCCTGAGTGGTCTTTCTCACCACTTCCCAACACAGCAATCTATATTTCACACTGCTGCCAGGGGACTTTTTCTAAGTTCAAATCTTATGCCATCTCTCAATCCTCTCTGAAATTCATCTAAAAGCATCACCCTTTATTCCTTTCAGAATAAAATCCGAATTCCTTAGCATGGCACACAAAAAGTTCAACATGACCCCAAATGCTTAATGCTCCAATCACACCGAACTTGAAGCATTTCTCCAATAGCACAAGATTTTATAATAGAAATCAGATATAAAGCAATCAATTAATTATGAAACCTCTTTTACACTGTGTAAACTAGTATGGATTACAAGTCTGTCTCAATTGAGAATTAACAGCTGGCCAGCCAAGGTGGGGGTAAAAGCTCATACAGACAAAGCATGGAAACACATGGCTGCTCTGACTGCATGGCTGGATGCTCTGCCAACATTTCTTTGGACTTCTGTCCTTGGGCTCTTTTGTTTACCTTCCACAGTCATGATAAATGCAGCAAACTCAATTGTAAGGTCAGGACCCATCAACAAGAAACTGGGGCTGTGTGCGTGTGTAAGAGTAAATAAGAAAATGTTTTAATTTTGTTCATTTGGATGTTTTGCTTAAAATATTTAAAAATACCCTCAGAACAATAGAAATATCTTTGTTATTGAAATCTCTGCAAGAGAAACAAAAACTTACTATAAAAGTCATGAATCTGTCAAGCATCTTACTTATGTTTTTATATTAGAGTGACTTTTAATAATGGAAGATTTCTCAGGAATGTAGCCAAACAGATCCTATTTCCTCTACCTGCTAATTTTTGCTGGTGTGTTTGACTTAGCAAAATTATCATCAGTTTTAGAAAGGTTTTTCTGATTCTCTCAGCCCAAATCTAGCACTTTTTATTCTTGCTGCCATTGCACTCTAGATATATTTGTCTCCTTAAACCTAGCACCCTATGTTACAATTGTTAATTTAATGCTCTCTCTCACTCTCCTGCCTGCTCAGAGAAGGAACTTGAGAGTAGAAGCCCTCCTTCATCTGTGTATCACCATGGCTTCAAGTGATGCTTCAGATATAATAAGCTCACAATGTATCTTATTAAAAAGTACTAACAGGTTTATTGTGCAGCATGTATTGATTGATTGTATCATTGCTATTCTTGTTTATTTTTCAAATTTTAAATGGCTCAGGAACTCCTTTCTAAAAATTGTCTCAGAAGCTTCAAAGTTCTAAACTATAATAATTTACTCTCAGCATTTATTACTGTAATCCATATGCAAATTGGGGCAAAACACTATGGAAAATCATTCTATTTATTTCATATCCAGGGAGCTGGACTACACTTAAACCATTATCCATTCTATCTAATAAAAATGATTAAATGGCAGTGCCTTCTAAAACCTGGTTTCTTGCCAAACTAGGAAAGCATTTAAAAATCAATAACTCATAAAACTTGCTAATAGCTTCAAATAAGCTTTTTCAGAATTGTACCATTAGTGGAAGTGCCTGGATAACATGTACTGTATCCACCCTCTCCTTCACACAGTGAACATTAAATCACTAATTGTGTATATTTATTAATTTGTTTACTTAAGATTTATACTCTACCTTCCTCCAAAATAATTGCATAAGAATTATCAGCTAGGAAAATCATTAATATCCATGTTTCAGGGACTTTATGATTCATGGGTGTGCAGCCATAGCTAATACTAGTTAGGTTCTAACTCAGGAGCTTGGTTTTATATGTACTTCCTCTGGCCTTTGTATCAGGACTTTTTCAGGAATGGTGTATAGATCAAGAATATTGTTATATCACATAGCCTGTGTACAGAGTATAGAGTGACTCTGTGTATGAGTCTGTGTGTACAGAAAACAAAGAGAAACTATTTAATGCTTTCTCATATAATCAAATGATGGCAACTTTTCTAAAGTTCAATAACTACAGCTGAGAATTCAAAATCAAAACATTATAGGGAGAATCATTATACTTTGGAAAAAATCCATGGCTATAGCAAACAGAGCACTTTAAATGAATGCATAATTTTGTATGTGAATTATGCCTCAATAATTAGGAAAAATCATAACTACAATGACAGAAAATATTAGTGACTTTGTACAGCTGGGAAGGTGAAGACGACATAAAGCCACATGAAGGAAATTTTGGGAGTTACGGAAATATTCTATATTTTGATTGTGGTTAGTTTTTATTTGGGTTAATATATTTGTCAAAACTTATTAAATATGAAAAACTACTTATTTTATATTAGTTATACCTCAATAAATCTGTTTAAAAAATCAATGGCTAAACAAAGCAAAATACCGTTAAATTGCTATTTTAAAGATTTATAATAACAAATGATGAGTACTGTATCATTAGAGTAACTTTTCTTTGCCAGAGATCCCACAGATAAAAATAATGCATGTAGATCTCATTAAGAGAGTAACATTGTGAAATTTCTCAATAAATAAAAATTATTAATGTTTAACTATGTAAGATCACCCAGTTGCTCATTATTAAAATGTGTATAACATTCCATATGTATAACTTACCAGCCAGCTCCAAGGCCTGTTCTTAAAGAAATGCAGGTGTGAAAGATGGGTGAAAAACTTGTGAATTTACAAATATAGTTCACTCTATGTTACATTTAGGTGAAGAAATTATCTCATCAAAATGGATGAGCTTTGACAGTAGCATGTATTAGCTAGATGAACTCTGAAGAAAATTCTTCCACTGGTAATAGCGAAGTGTTATAAGTGGTGAATGTCCATGGCACCTTACACATGAGTGGAAACCTCTCACACATAGCCTTCCATAATCTTTTGAATGTCCTCTACATTGAATGAGTTTCTCCATTGTGCATTTGCCTTCCCAAGATAAAATTCAGAAAACCCATTTTCTCACCATTCTTGGCATCTAGGATGCAAGCAAATTGGTTCCACCAATCAGATGCTCTCACATGAGATTTCACTTCATAATATAAGGAAACAGGCTAAGTGTTGGGTATCTATTTTCCTGGTGCAGGTGATAGCTCAGTATCTTGATTTAAGGGGTAGCCGTTGAAAGTACAGTAAAGTCAATTGAGTACATGGCATCTATAGGAGTTTTACAGACATCGAGTTCCTGACATCTGAAGTCTGGGTTGTGGCAGCAATGGTGATGGCAGTTTCCACAGTAGGAGAGTCCTACAGAATGCTTCTGGAGTCAGAGGCAGCAGCAACAGTTTGCTCATCAGGCCAGTGCGTGGCTGGTGCTGCACATAGTACCTACTAATTTAGCCTGATGCCTATTTCTTCAACCCTGATAAGGATTCTCTGAGCTACTGATTTTCTCTACTAAACTCTTTGTTAACTTAAACTACTGGAGTGTTTTCTTTCTGCCACTATGGCCAGTATACACATCTTTTTTTTTTTCCTTGAGATGGAATCTCACTCTTTCACCTAGGCTGGAGTGCAGTGGCACGATCTCAGCTCACTGAAACTTTTGCCTCCTGGGTTGAAGCAATTCTTCTCCCTCAGCCTCCTGAGTAGCTGGAATTACAGGTGCCTACCACCACACTTGGCTAATTTTTGTATTTTCAGTAGGTTTCACCTTGTTGGCCAGGCTGGTCTCAAACTCCTGAGCTCAGGCAATCCTCCCGCCTTGGCCTCCCAAAGTGCTGGGATTACAGGAGTGAGCCACCACACCTGGCTCAGTATACACATGGTAGAATCCTCAAGGAGTCATCCTGATGTTGGAAGCTTCCTAAAAAGTTAAGAACATGTAGAGAAAATTCCACTTCAGTTTATTTCTGAAATGTCTATTTTGTTATAGTGGTCACAGAAAGGGCACCATCTCAGAAGCTCTTCCAAGGAGTTGTCTGCCCTTCCTGAAACTGGCCAGTTTTCATGTTTATTCAGCTACTTAAGGTCTCTATTTGTGTTACCCCAGTACTCTGGGGCACACAATGGATCCCAGAGCTATGCGTAATGATTGTAAGTTATATCCTTCAGGACTCATCTCCATGCAGTTTAATTTATCCTCTGAAATCTAGATTCATGTACAACTACTTCCTAGTTTTGGATGTCTAATAGGTAGCTAAAATTTCACCTGCCAATTTCCTAGATATGGTATCAAAAGGAAAAGTGGCCAAAAAATAGACAAATTGGACTACATTAAAATCAAAAGCTTTTGGAGTGCAAACAATAACACCAAAAAATGCAAATATAATCAACAGAACAGAAGAAAATATTTACAAATCATATACCTTGTAGAGGTTACTCAGGGTGGTAGGAGAGATTGTAAAATTGTAGAATATAGTCACAAACCTTCTTGGAA
Organism: Cheracebus regulus; assembly: GCA_963574635.1. Taxonomy (NCBI): domain Eukaryota; kingdom Metazoa; phylum Chordata; class Mammalia; order Primates; family Pitheciidae; genus Cheracebus; species Cheracebus regulus. Next base: position 15,025 of record CAUYQU010000187.1, read on the forward strand.
GGCCAAGAGGTTTGCACAGTTTCAATAGAAGTTTCCACCTGAAAGCAGCCTAATTCCCTTTACCTTTAAAATAAAGAAAAGCAAATAACTAGGGAATGTGGGGGAGTTTATCTGAATAACTTGCTTACTCATGTGGTCCTAAAACTAACTTTTAGTCCTTCACTGGATGGATGGCTCTCTCAGGGGAGGGCAACCAGATTTATCACCCACAAATGGTGTTTGCCTTAGGCCTTGGAACCATTTGTGGGCTCTGATTCAGAGCCTCTGTAGTTAAATCTATACTAAATAAATACCTAGAGTGCCAACTGGTCGGGCCCATGGCTGCTATCTCTCTCAGGAGTGTCTTTGGGTGGCTACAGACTGCTAACCGATTCTTTCACTGAAGATTTGTGTTTGAGTGAATTTGTTCTTCCATTACTGGGTCAGGGTCTGTGGGTCAGACCCCGACAGCTTGAGCCCCATGTGAGAAGAGCTGTAATGGATTAAGGATCATGACAGAACCCCTGAAAACGAAGGTGAAAAGGACTGTACAGTCTGTGAGTAATCAGTAAGTCACTGGTGCCCACTTGGGATTTCCAAATTTGAGGGGATAGTTCAGGCTAGGGTTTCAGTGTGGGACAACAGTTAACAGCTCAAGTGATAAAAGTATTGAAACACTGCTTAGAGCCTCAGTCTCACAGGCTCAATTAAGGGCCCTTGGTTTCCAACAGAAAGTATACTAGATGTAAAGCTCTGGGAACAAATGGGAAGAACAGTTCAACAGCATCATGCACAAAAACAATGGGTCCCAGTAACATCATCACCAAGCCAAAATAACAAAGAGGAAACAGAGGTTTTGCCTGAGCCCCCTCCTCCAATAAGTAGGAAAAAAGACAAGAGACACACTCCAGCTATAGGACAAATGGTCCCAGGATTACAATTCCTATAATGGGTTTTTTGCACATATACTGGACTAAAACTCTGTCTCCCTATATTCAGTTAATTAGTAAAGTAATCTATTCAAGCCACAAATGATGCAGTCAGTTGCTATGTTATGATCCTGATATCATCAGGATTCCTTTAAGTAAAAAGCAATTTGAAGCAGTATTGCCCTTATCAATGGACTTGCAAATAGCACTCTCTGATTACACAGGACAAATAGAGCATGTCCTTCCTGCTGACAAGCTCCTTTTGTTCTTATATCATACTCCTGTGATCTTACCTATAAAAATAGTTCACTCCCCCATGCCTAATGTTTTAATACTGTTTACTGATGGTTCAGGTAAACACGGAAAAGTGGCAGTCCAGTGGAGATCACATAAATCACTCACTCAATCTGGATTTACTAGGACTCAGAGAGCTGAAATTGGAGCACTAATCCTGGCTTTGGAAGCTTTTTCCAATCAGCCCATCAATATTGTTAGCAACTCTGCTTACTCTGTTTATCTATTGCAGAACCTTGAAACAGTCTTAATTAAATCCACTCTGGAGCCCACCCTGTATGCACTCATTCTTTGACTTCAGCAATTGCTGGGTCAATGCACATATCCTATTTTTATCACACACATTTGAGCCCACAGCTCACTACCTGGCCCATTGGCTTATGCCAATGAGCCAATGAACAAGCAGACCTGCAAGTGATGACATCCCTGCTTGACCAAGCCACCTAGTCACATCAATTTTCCCATCAAAATTGGAGAAACTTAGCTAAACAATTTTAACTTAGCCAAAAGCTAATAAACAAATTATACTGCAATGTCCAGATTGCGAACTCACGGGCACATCCTTTCCTTCAACAGGAGTTAATCCCAGAGGATTAACTGATTAGTTATTGCCATAACTAATTGCAAACAGTTCTTACACACATTCCTCAATTTGGAAAAGTAAGATATGTACATGTATCCATTGATACACTCATCTAATTAGTGCACATGCCCTTCATGAAGAGTCCATTTGATATATCATTACACATCTTCTTTCTACTTTTGCATTTATGGAGCAGCCCACAAAAATTAAAAGTGATAACAGTTCAGCTTATGCCAGCTCACAATTTCAACAATTTTGTCACACATGAAACATTGAACATTCCACAGGTATTCCATATAACCCCAAAGATAGGCCATAGTAGAATGTGCTCACTCTACCCTTAAAAATATGCTCAGAAAACAAAAGAAGAGTATGAGTAAGAACCCTGCAACACTATTGGCACAAGTCTTATTTACCCTTAATTTATTAAATTTAGACAACAAATTTCAATCAATTGTAGAAAGCACTTTGCTAAAACCTCTCAAGACAGAAACAGAAAGATTGGAGAGACAGAGGAAAAGAATGAGTAAGAGAGAGATAAGAAGAGACAGAGAGCAGAGAGAGACACAAAAATATGACAAAGGAGAGAAAGTAAGAAGAAGAGAAAGAAATGTTCAGAAAGTTATAGATATAAGAATGTACCGGAGAGAGATCCAAGATGGCCGATTAGCAACAGCTCAGGAATGTAGCTCCCAGTGAAAGCACAGAGAACGAGTGGACACCGCACTTTCCGATGAATTTTTGTTGCCCACAGACCAGGAGATTCCCGGCAGAGGAGTCACACGGTTCGCCAGCGCGACTCTTTTGGCCAGCGCGGCTGTTTTCCTGGTGCCCCAGCGCTGCGCTTCCCGGTGCGGAGTATACAGGACGGACGGGCTCAGCTAGTCCCATCCCCACAAGGAAAACAGCAATTGGAAGCGCCAAGGACTGAGAGTCTCACAGCAAGCACAGCGAACCCGGGAAGGTCCGGCTTGGTGGGCAAGGGGCGTCCGCCAAAGAAAAACTAAGAAACAAACTTCATCACCGGGTGGAGAGAGATCCAAGATGGCCGCGTAGCAGCAGCTCAGGATTGTAGCTCCCAGTGAAAGCGCAGAGAGCGAGTGGATGCCGCAATTGCAGATGAATTTTTGATGCCCACAGACTGGGAGATTCCCGGGGAAGAAGCCACACGGGTCGCCAGCGTGACTCTTTTGGCTGGCGCGGCACTTCTCGGTGCGGCGTGTATGGGACTGGATGCCCTTTTGGTCGGGCTCGGCCAGTCCCATCCCCACAAGGAGAGCAGCAATTGGAAGCACTGAGGACAGAGAAAGCACAGCTGAACCCGGGAAGGCCCAGCTCTGTGGGGAAGGGGTGCCCCCCGAAGGAAAACTAAGAAACAGAAAAAACTTCATCACCAACAAGCCAGACGTCCACTCAGAGACCCAATCTGAAAGTCAGCAGTTACAAAGACAACAGGTGGGTAAATCCACAAAAATGGGAAGAAACCAGTGCAAAAAGGCTGAGAACACCCGAAATCAGAATGCGTCTCCTCCTACCGGGGATCGCAGCTCCTCATCAGCAAGAGAACAAGGCTTGACGGAGGATGAGTGTGATGAACTCACAGAATCAGGCTTCAGAAGGTGGATAATAAGAAATTTCTGTGAGCTAAAAGAACATGTTCTAACCCAATGCAAAGAAACTAAGAACCTTGAAAGAAGATTTAACGAAATG
>CAUYQU010000188.1:0-12345 GCA_963574635.1 Cheracebus regulus
TCTGCAATTTCGGCATCCACTCGCTCTCTGTGCTTTCACTGGGAGCTACAATCCCGAGCTGCTGCTACGCGGCCATCTTGGATCTCTCTCTGCCCGGTGATGAAGTTTTTCTGTTTCTTAGTTTTCCTTTGGCGGACGCCCCTTCCCCACAGGGCCAGACCTTCCCGGGTTCGCTGTGCTTGCTGTGAAACTCTCAGTCCTCAGCGCTTCCAATTGCTGTTTTCCTTGTGGAGATGGGACCAGCCGAGCCCGTCCGTCCAGTATACTCCGCACTGGGAAGCCCCGTGCTGGGGCGCCGGCAAAACAGCCGCACCGGCCAAAAGAGTCACGCTGGCGACCCGTGTGGCTCCTCTGCCGGGAATCTCCCGGTCTGTGGGCAACAAAAATTCGTCGGAAAGTGCGGAGTCCACTCGTTCTCTGCGGCTTTCACTGGGATCTACATTCCTGAGCTGTTGCTAATCGGCCATCTTGGATCTCTCCCCGCCTGTTTCATTTTCTTATCATTCGTGTGTTCACTGGAATAGCACTTTTACTTTCCTTCAAGAACTTTTCCTTTACATTCACAATTTGGCTAACTGGCACAAGAGGCCTAGCTTTCAGCTTATCTTGGCTTTTCAACATGCCTTCCTCACTAAGCTTAATCATTTCTAGCATTTGGTTTAAAGTGAGAGATGTAAGACTCTTCCTTTCACTGGAACACTTAGAGGCCCTTATAGGATTCTTAATTGGCCTAATTTTAATATTGTTGTGTCTTAGGGATTAGAGAAGCCCAAGGAGAGGGAGAGAGACAGAGACAAGAGAATGGCCAGTCAGTGAAATGGTCAGAACACATACAACATTTATCTATTAAGTTTGCCATCTTATATGGGCATGATTCATGGTGCCCCCCAAATATTAAAATAGTAACATCAAAGATCATTGATCATAGATTACCATAACAGATATAATAATTTAAGAGTTTGAAACATCATGAGAATTACCAAACTGTGACACAGACAAGCAGTGAGCACATGCTGTTGGAAAAATGACCAGTAGACTTGCTTAATCAGGGTTGTCACAAAGTTCAGTTTGTTTAAAAAACAAAAAACACAGTGTCTGCAATGCATAATACAGCAAAATGCAATGAAACAAGGTATGCCGGTAATCAAAGAAACAAAGCTAACTAAAATAATAAGGAATAACTTCATTCAGTTCTTCCAGATATTTTGAACTTGGATTTGAAGTAGATTGACTTTCTAAGAAAATATTATTTATTAAAACTGATCCTAGAAGAGATAGAATATTCCCCAAAAATCCATTCCCATAGAAGGGAAAAAAAGTTTTTCAAAACTCTCCTGCACCTTATACTAACACTTAAAGCAATGGGCTCTGATAGTTTTACGATAGAATTTTACCAAACCTTTAAGGAGCTGGTAATTCTTATATTTTTAAACTATTCTTGAGAGTTTAAAAAAAAAAAAAGACTTTCAGATTATTTTTATAAAGTGAGTAGAACCTTGATACCTGCTTGACAAGGTTATAAAAATTAAAAGAAAACTGTGGATTATTCTTACTTATAAATAACACTGCAGAAGTCCTAAATATTACTGGAATAAAACTACACAGATATTAGCAAACATAATCCAGCAGAGCATGTTCATAAGTAATTAACCAAGTAAGAGTTTATTCCAGGAAGACAGATTAAGTATTGCTCATCTGGAATGCTTGGAACTGGAAGTGTTAATGATTTCAGAATTTTTTTTTTCATTTTGGAATATTTGCATTTTACCAATTGAGCACTCCTAATCCACAAATTTATAATCCATGTCAGTGATCAAGAAGTTGTTGGATTTTGGAGCAGTTAGGCTTTCTGATTTTTAGATTAGGGATGCTTCAACCTGTATAAGAAGGGTTCAATATTAGGAAAGCCGATGTTGTACCTCATGTTATTGGTAGGTCCAAGGGGAAAAATTACATATTTTCTATAGCTCCTGAAAAGGTATTTGACAAAAAAAAAAAAATCATTCTGTATGAAACACTCAAAGAAATAGAATAGATTCTTTCTTAGTATGATAAAAATAATTACCTCAGTTCAAAAGCTAGTCTATTTAGTGGGGGAAACTAGAGTCACTCCCACTAAATTCAAGAATAAGATGAAGATATTTTCCATCACTAATATTATTAACATTAGACTTAAGATACCAGTCAACATAATTAGACAACAGAAAGAGATTAACAATATAAAAATTAGAAATGAAATGATAAAATTATCACTTTTTGCAGATGGCATGATTGTATACCTAGAAAATTTACAAAAATCAACTGAAAAACTGCTACAAACAAAAATTCAGTTGAGTAGCAGAGTACACAATTACTGTGCAGAAAGTAATAACCTTCATGTGTATCAACAACAATCAGATTATTTACTGAAAGACTTCATTTATCTGGAAATAAAGTTAACAAATACGCAAGACTTATAGGAAAAAAATATAAACTCTCTCTCTGTAGGTCACAAAAGATTACAAACAAATGGAAAGACAACCAAGTTCTTAGATAGAAAGATTCCATCAAAAATAGTAATAGGTTTTGTTTCTGAATCTAAGTAAACTAATTCAAAAGTTATATGGCAGGGCCAAAGGGAAGCAAGAACAGGAAGTCTGAAAAAGAGCAGTGACGGGGAACTAGCCTTGTCAAGTATCCATATTATGAAGCCTCAGAAATTCAGACAGTGTGGTGCTGGCACATGAAACAGAATAGAAAGAAAGCCTAGAATATAGACACAGTTACATGGGAATCCAGTATGTGGTAAAGGTGGCGTCTACAACCAGTAGAGAAACATGAGCTATTTAAATGGTATAAGGACTACTGGGCAGCTGTGTGAGGAAGAATAAAGTTGAATTCATACTGTATCCTATATAGTAAGATAAATTCCAAATGACTCAAAGATAAAGTTACTTTAAAAAATAAAATAAACCATAAGAGTACCTGAAGACAACATAGTATGGGAAGATCTTTTTAACTGACTCAAAATCCATAAGCATTAAAAAGGATATATTTTCATACTGAATGCTCATATTTTTGGCACTGTCTGATAATTATGGTAATTAAGTAAGTGAAATTTACTTTAAAATGGGAAACCATTTTATATCAGCTGTTTCACTTTATATCAGTGTTTCAGTCACTTAGAGGTCTTTTCAGCTTATTTCTAGTTTCAAAACCAATTTGTCAAAATTGCCAGAAGTTTTTCAAATGGACTAGTGGAGCTTTATCGACCAATGTCAGATTAGAATGTACTTAAAAATGAAACACTTGTCAGTATCTCTTATTATTTGTAAAGAATATCTTATTGATATTTTTAATGATTCCTTGTGATTACCTCATTATGTTATGCTTTACATTTTAATACATCCCTATAAGCAATAATTTTAAACTACCCCCACATCTTTCCATAATGCAGATAAGGTCTCCAGAGGAAACATGAGAAAGAGGACATGTCTTTAAGAAGATTTGTTCCTGATCACACACTCAGGATTATTTAATCTTTACAGATTGGTTGGCTATAAAGCAGAAAGTAATTTGCATATTAATATGGGAAGATGTTTTCATATATATTTTCTTTTGAAGTGCAAGTATGACTTTTGCTGGATTTGCCTAGAAGAGTGGAAAAAACATAGTTCTTCCACTGGAGGTTATTACAGATGTACTCGCTATGAAGTGATTCAGCATGTGGAGGAGCAATCCAAGGAAATGACTGTGGAGGTAAAGAGAACCAATTAAGCCAGGACCTCTCTCTAAGCTGCTCACTGCCACTGGAATTATTTTGCATTTCTTCTTTTTCTGTTTTCATCTTAATGAGGTATTGAATTGAATACACTTTATAATAGCCTTTAATTTCAATAAAATAGCTCTGTAAACTTGAGAGTTTTGTCCCTTTTACATTTTCCATATATGAAAAGTCTGATACATCCCAGCCTATCTCTGCAAAGACTTAAAAACAATTTTAATATTAATATCAACAATGCAATATTACATTATACTGTACTGTACAGTAAGTATCTTAGTCTGCTCATTTGCCATAGAAAATAACACAGACTGGGTGGCTTAAACAATAGAAATTTGTTTCTCAGAGTTCTGGAGATTGTGAAGTCCAAGGTCAAGGTGCTGGCCAATTTGGTTCTTGAGGAGGACACTCTTCTTGGCATGCAGACAGCCACCCTCTCACTGTGTCCTCTGGTGGGCAGAAAAGACAGAGACCAACCTCTGGTGTCCCTTCCACTTCTTATAAGGGTACCAGCCATGTTAGAATAGTGCCCCACCCTGATGACCTTATTTAACCTTCCTCACAGGTCCTATCTTCAAATACTGTCACAATGGGGATAGGGCTTCAAAATACAAATTTTAGGGGGATACCATTAGTCCATAGCAAAAAGCCACATAATAAAACATTGAAGGCCAGGCACGGTGGCTCATGCTTGTTATCCCAGCACTTTGGGAGGCCAAGGCAGGTGGATCACTTGAGGTCAGGAGTTCAAGACCAGCCTAGCCAACATGGGGAAACCCCATCTCTACTAAAAATACAAAAATTAGCCGGTCATGGTGGTGGGCTCCTGTAATCCCAGCTACTCAGGAGGCTGAGACAAGAGAATAGCTTGAACCCAGGAGGCAGAGGTTGCCATGAACTGAGATTGTACCACTGCACTCCAGCCTGGGCAACAGAAGAGGACTCTGTCTCAGAAAAAAAAAATGGAGTTTGGGAGGCTTCTTTGCCTCAGACTCTGGGATTTTGGATTCAGGGATTTGTCACAGGATACAAATGGAAGACTTTGTTCTGAGAACCTTTAAGATGTATTGTTTTCTGTCAAGAAAATAATTCACAAATCTGAATGCACTATTACCTATCACTAACAAAACTTTTAAATGATCGCCCCCAAAGAAACTATTTTAGTAGCTACTAGTTTTTGTAAAAGTCATTTGTGGACTTTTGTTTTCTAGGCTGAGAAAAAACACAAACGATTTCAGGAACTTGACAGATTTATGCACTATTATACAAGATTTAAAAATCATGAGCATAGTTATCAGGTATGTCCCAAATCGTTTCAAATGAGCTGACCTCTACTGTTGTGAATAAATAAAGAGAATGGTTTAAAGTATTTATTTCTATTCTTTTAGTTAGAACAACGCCTTCTTAAAACAGCCAAAGAAAAGATGGAACAATTGAGTAGAGCTCTCAAAGAAAGTAAGTTGTAAGTTGTATGTGTGATAATTGATATAAAATATTCTTCCATGCTGTCACTTCACTAGTAGTTTAGGTCCTGAAAGGAATACATTATGTCCATTAACTTGTTCTGGTACTGTTTTGAGTTGTCTGAAGCCCTGAGTGCAGCTTAGCAGATGAGGCCTCTGTGATTGGATTTTGTACCCAGCACATAGCCTCCTTCTCTTGATGTAGCCTACACTGTTATAAGATAAAAACACTTCATGGTTTTGCTTACTCTGTGTCACTGCTGATGCTCTGCAATGTTGGGAAAAGTGGATGGGTCCTAAAGGGCATAACTGACTTAGTCAGAGGAGCAAGATACACGTGTTACCCAATTGTCATGTTACTGAATACCCAAAAATTCTTGAGAAAAGTCACCTTTTAAAAATAATAGCTTACATATGAAAAGTACATTTTAAGGTGAAAAATGTAATGTTATACTTGGGTTGCTCCAATTTATTAAAATAATGAGTACTAAAATCCTTCTCATTAGGATAATTCTCTAATCAAGACAATACCATAAATTAAATAGAATGGGGGAGAAAATGTCAATAGCAGTGTAGCCTGCTTGTTATATTAGTTCTTAGACTTCATTAGTGATATAACTATATTAGGCAATATCAAACTCCTGAAGTATTGTCAACAATAAAAATTGAGAGGGAAAAAATCTTCACAGTCATACAACTGTTCAGCAGGGATTTTAGTCTGGTCATTAATGCATCCCTAGTGCTTCCAACTATGCCTGACACTTGAAAACATTCAGTATTTGTAGATGTGACTTATTGCTTCTATTCAACATTCTGGAGGTTTCAGGCAACATAATGAAATAGGGAAAAATATGAAAATATACAGCAGTTGGAAAGGAAGAAGCAAAACTTCACACATTTCTCACATGTCAGAAATCTCAGGTAATCTATATGTCAGTTTGTGTACACACTCTATTAAATATTCTTTCTACAGGCATCCAGAATAATCTGATTTTCAACAGTATTTGCTAATTTAGACTCTCGTGCTTAATTTCTGTTTTTTTCTTCCTTTCTTTTTCAGTTAAGCAAAAACCTAGAACGTTATAATGACGTTCTTGGGAGAGTCTCAGATATTAAGGCAGTTTTGTCTTCTATCTTCCTCATTCTTCCTTCCTTTCTTTCTTTCTCTGAAGTTGTTTATTAACTAGCATTAGTTATCTAGTTGTTTGCCAGAATGTTGTATCTTTGTCTTTACAGTATTGATTTTGCATAATTAGGCTTTTTTTTTTTTAGCAAGCAACTTAGAAAAGGCATTTGTTCTCATTTTTAAGCAGTGAAATTCTGCTAGGGATAATCTGAAAAACTTAGTAAAGCCTAGCACCTTTTGGCTGACATAAAGCTAAATTTGCTTATCAATGGAGTGAGACCAGAATCCAAGATGATGAGTATGTGCATTCCTTTATGGCTACCATCAGTGCTCCTGGGCTGCTGGGGCATATGTTTCTTTTATACACATATTCATGTCACACATGAGTATTTTATGTGGGTTTTTAGTTTGGTTCAAATAAGTATTTTCATACAGTTACTTAAAACAGTTTTTGTCCTAACGATCCTTCTTTTTTCTTTTTTGAGAAAAAAATCAGTTTGATTAATATCATAAATAGCATATTTGCAAAACAACTTCATTGTGCCTCAATTACTTTTTAGCTGAAGGAGGCTGTCCAGATACCACTTTCATTGAAGATGCAGTTCATGTGCTCTTAAAAACTCGGCGCATTCTCAAGTGTTCTTATCCATACGGATTTTTCTTGGAACCTAAAAGCACAAAGAAAGAAATTTTCGAACTAATGCAAGTAAGATATTTTTTTAATTACATTTAAATGGCAGCAGCTATTAGGAAAAACTGAGTTTTTCTATTTTCAAACCATTTGTTTTATTTAATGTGGGTATGATTAGTAAAACAATTTTCTTTTCATTTTTTAAGTGGTTTTTAAATAAAGGAAAAGTTACCAGTAATAAATTCAAATTTTCTTTCTGTTTAAATCTGTCACTCTTCAGGTCTGAATGAGTAATGAGTGATGCAAACATTTCCTATAGCATTTATGTCTGTCTTTTAAACTAGTTCAAGTTTGAAATCAGACATATTTCAAACTTGTAATTAAGAATTTTATCATCAAAATGAAACAAGCCGCATTACATACAAGATGAGAAATTTGCTGTTTACCAGTTTATTTTTTAAATCAACTGAAAAAGTTATAGTATTTAAAAACAAAAACACCTAAGCCAACTGGCATCACTATAGCTAAATAACTTCATTGTACATTTCTTTTCTTTTGAAGCCACTAAACTTTTCCTTGTTACAGTTTCCATGTCATCCCTTTGAACTGTCCTCTGCTAATTTATATCCTACGTTTCCATCAAGGCTCGGTATTCATTTTCTCCCTAAACTCTTCCAGACTTGCCCTGACTACTGTAGTCTTGCCGTGTTTCAAATTCCTTCAGCACTTTTATATAGTCTGCACCATGGCATCATGCTTGTATAGTGCATTGAAATGTATTAGCTTTTTTCACATAAACAAATTATAAATTCCTTGTAGACAGCTGCTATACTCACTACTTCTTTGTAATCTATACCAATTTCATTTCTATAAATGCCTGTCAGATGAGTGCTATTTTTTAAATTTCACATGATTTTATATACAATTCTTTCTCTTTCGTAATCTAGAAAACATGTACAAAATAGGAAATACACTACATAGAAAGTTATTTCAAAATTTGAACTAGTTTCTTACTTCAAAAGAGTTAAATTTAACTGAGAAACCACATAGACTCTGGATTTGCTATTGATTAACCTATGAAACCTGTGATCTTTTTTTTTCCTCTGCTTACTATAGACAGACCTAGAAATGGTCACTGAAGACCTTGCCCAGAAAGTCAATAGGCCTTACCTTCGCACACCCCGCCACAAGATCATCAAAGCAGCATGCCTTGTTCAGCAGAAGAGGCAAGAATTCCTGGCATCTGTGGCTCGGGGAGTAGCTCCTGCAGACTCACCAGAAGCTCCAAGACGCAGGTAAAAAGGATGCACACTGTGGAAATCATCCCAGCTCCAGCCACAAATGCCAGCAGTTTTATTTTTTTATCCAACTAAGGTTCATATTCCTGGAAATTACTTACACCTAAAATATGGATAGCTGATAAAAGTATGTTAACTCTTTTCTGGTGATTTTTTTTTTCTCCGTGCTATTTCTGTTTTTCGTTATTTTTTGTTTATTGGGTAGTGCCTCAGACTAAATTAACCTAGGTTAATTTCACATTTCAAGTGAACTCCTAATTAAGAGTATTCTAATTCGTCATTTCAAGTATGTAATATATGTAGTGATTTGATAGTTATAAACATCTTATGATGCAGAATTTGGAAACTTTGCCAACTTGTTATGGTCATATGTGTATTTTTGTGTAAAGAAGTTGTGAAGGAAAGAGAAATTTGATATTCCTAGTTATTTAAGTGATCCAAAGTCACCCACTAAAGATCAGTTGAGTTATGGTTGTTTTATTTTACATACTCATACTAGTTCTGTAAATTGAAGCATACTTTCCTATTTATAATAATTATAAACGTTAAACATTCCTTTGGCACTATTTTACATAAATTCCTTTGATCTTTTTTTACATAATATTTAGGAGTAAATATATACTTGTAAAATAAAAATAGAAGCAGTTATAAAATACTTTGTTATAACATAGTAATTTTTATTTTTTGATCACTTTACACAAACATAAAAACTTAGAATTTGAAAGAAATAATGAAATTATCATTTTAATTCTATTTTAATAGTTGATCTACTTTGGTTAAGCAAGTTCCAACAGAGGAATTCAAAGTAATGTTCAAAGGGCAAGGATCTGATTGTGTATACTTTGTAGTACTGATATTAAATCAAATGGTATGTTTAATTTCTTTGTAGCTTTGCTGGTGGAACATGGGATTGGGAATATTTAGGATTTGCATCACCAGAGGTAATTGTTTTATGGGGTTTTTGTTTTGTTATTTTTTCTTAATGCAATTATGCTTGCATTTGCATCTTTATCTATTCTGAATCCTACTCAGGTTATCAGCAATGCCCTCTCTTTCTTTTGTAACTAAAATGCTTTGACAGAGCCCACATTTAGCTATTTATGTGGTATTGGTATATCATCACATTGCTAAATGCTTTACTCTTTTATTGTTTTTAATTACTGAATAGTCAGAATTAAGGCAAATTTACAATATACATTTTTGAGGAATATCTTCTAATTTGTTAATAGACAATTTATTAGAAATGCATTTCTAGTTATTGTTTTAGTCTGAAACTATTAAAAATATAAAAGAACAATCTGTTTTTTAAAGTTAATGCAACAACCTGAGGGAATTGACTTATAATCAGTTGCTAACGTGGAAAACTTGACATTAATAATGTGTATGCAGAAAGAAATGCTTTGCTTGGTTGCTTTCTGCTTATTCTTAAGACTTTCACACTCTTCTTTTTTGTTGTTGTTGTCATTAATATACCGTTTTAAAATACAGAAGGTCTAAATTACACTGCAGATAGCAGTTGTGGCAAATAAAAATAAGACAGAGTGAAACTCTTAATCACATAACTGTTTTCTGAGATTTAAATTGCCGCTGTCACTGTTGAGTCTGATTTTAAAATGGTTTTAGCATTTCTCTGTACTTCTCTCCATCCTTGCTCTTTATTAAACAGTATTTGATGCCTATAATATGATAACCCTTCAACTTAATTTTTTGAAGGGGACAGGACAAATGATGACACCTTTGTTTGTAATGTATAACCCATTTGTTATCTGCAACTGAAAGACAATGAAATTGATTATTATCCAGGCATGACTGTGGCTTATTTAAATCGGATACTTTCTCTTTTCAGTTGCTGAAGATACTTGCAATCACCTGTGGCTTTTGTGTTGGTAGATATATCCAAGAAAATATTGACTTGAAAAAAAAAATTGTGCTTAGAGCCCTGATCTGGAAATTTTAAATTCACTTAAATTATTTAAAATTGTGATATATTAATGAAATTTTTATTTTAAAAAAGTGAACCTTTTTCTTTATCTGATCCTGTAGTATTATTTCTATGTTATAATATATTTACAGCTTCAAGGATATTGTGGCAAATTTCCACCTAAAAAGGAAGAATAAGCAAACTGAAATTATTGGAAAAAAAAAAAAAAAACTAATGATTTCAGTATTTTAAGGTAAAAACACAATTTAGCAAAAATAAATAAAACCTTCATCAGTGTATTCATAATCATGTATGTGTATCATCTTACAGCTTCTGGGTCTGACAGGAACTTTAGGAATCCTGAAATATTTGTCCTTGAATATTGAGGGCCTACCAATATGACTGTCACTTTATCTTTTATGAATTGATAATTTTTTAGAAATTATTTACTTTTAGTTTTCTTTAGTCTTTAACATATTGAAACACTAGGCTTTTATGTACACCTTATTGCAGATATAAAGAATTATTACACATTGTGAGACTTTCAAATTCTGCATGTGTACCACCATCAAGTAACTGCTAAAATTATATTTTTTAAAAATAGCTCTTTGCCTTAATAAAGACAGTGAGGGAAAAAAACAAGGTTACCAACTCCAGTATACTTAGGTTGAATTTATTTTTTTTTCAGTGAAGTTAATTTCATCTTATTCTTTTCAATTTAAATTGAGTCTGGCAAGCATAAAAGTTTGTTTTATGCTACTTTAAAGGCAGTGGAGCTCAGTGGAAATAGCATAAAGTCTAAGGAACATCTGAATTCAAGTTCTAAGGGTAACTTATTAGATCCTAGGCTATATTCTTTCTTAATTTCTCATCTTTACAGTGTGGATGGTGATAACCAAAGAAGTTCTAGAAGGATTAAAGCATCTCATTAAGTCAGTGACAAAATGGTTGCAATTATTACTTAAAACACCTTCTTACAGCTTTTCCCTCTATAAATACTAGAACTTTTTAGTCTTCTGTGTGTCCTTAACATTCTAAAACTACTTGGAGTATACTGACTACAGCCTTTTCATATGCATTCTTGAAGATCTTAGGAATCCTTGGAAACTTTCAGATAAATTTTATTTTATGAGAACAATATTTTTAAGCCTGTTGCATCATAAGAGAATATCATCTGAGAGTTTTCTGTCAGAATTATTAAAAATACAAGTTTCTTTTGCAGTAGCTTTTAAATGGTTTTGTTTTCTTAAATTGGAAATATATATAGTCTATGGTCAGTAATAGTTTCATTCATAACTTTATACCATTATGAAGTTTACAAAGTAAGCAAATTATCCCTATATAAACCTTGAATTGAGATAAAATTTTCTTTTTAGACACCATTTTTGTCTAAGAAATGTATGTAGTTGGTGTTCCTCACTGGTCTGTTAAGCCTTGATGACACATAATAAGTCATCAGTTTGAGATCATGGGCCTCTAGGAAGCAAGGAAATGATGCCCCAGCTCAGCAAGAAATTTTAAAGAACCTGTATAAAACCTCAGGGCACTTGGAGTATCTTTCATTTATTAGTTTCTAACCTAACAGGATGCCTCTCACTTCTTATTAAGAGTCCAACTACTTATATAAATGAAGGAGTTCAAATAAATGTCACCAGAGTGATATGATGTGAAAGTTTTATTTGTGATATAAAATTTGTCTTCACCTACTCCTAGTACTTTCACAATATAAGCATACTGAATATTCTAGGGTAACCAGGATAATCATAAAGTTGAGTGTCTTAGTGTTTATCACAGAAAGACATCATAATGATTCTCTTAATAAATTAGCCCTTTTATATTAGTATCACGTACCCTGGCTGCCTCCCTTCCCTCCACTCCCCTCCCTTCCCCTTCCCCTTCCGTCTATTCCCCTCCTCTCCTCTCCCCTCCCCTCCCTTCCCCTCCCCTCCTCTTCTCTGCCCTCCTCTCCCCTTCCCTTTACTTCCCTCCCCCACCCTTCCCTTGCCTTACCGCCTTTGCCGTACCTTCCATCGCCCCCCCCTGACGCCCCCCCCCCCCCCCCCGTGCCAAACAGTGAGGTCCGTGGCGGTGCCCGCAGTGACCAAAAAAAAAGTTATTAACACGTAAAAACACAGGGGTTCCACTT
>CAUYQU010000195.1:0-24102 GCA_963574635.1 Cheracebus regulus
CATGGGGAGAAATGCCAGATATAGGTGAAGGGGAGGAAGGCAACAAATTACACTGCCATGTGTGTACCTATGCAACAATATTGTATGTTCTTCACATGTACCCCAAAACCTAAAATGCAATAAAAAATAAAATTAAAAAAACAAAACAAAACAACAAAACAAAACAAAACAAAACAAAAAAACAAAGAAAAGAAAGAAAAAGCAAAAAAAAAAAAAAGAAAGAAAGCAGAGTTCCCTGCCTTGAACACAATATTGTAAGTAAAACACCACTTTCTGGTCGGGTGTGGTGGCTGACACCTGTAATCCCAACACTGTGGAAGGCCAAGGTGGGTGAATCACCCACGGTCAGGAGTTCAAGAAGTCAGGAGTTGGAGGCCAGCCTGACCAACATAGTGAAACCCCATTTCTACTACAAAAAAAAAAAAAAGCTGGGCATGTTGGCACACACCTTTAACTAAGCCTTTGTGTAGTAAATTGGGTACTTATAGAAAGAAAGTACCCAGCGACTTGGGAGGTGGAGGCAAGAGAATCACTTGAACCCAGGAGGTGGAGGTTGCGTTGAGCTGAGGTTGTGCCGTTGCATTCCAGCCTGGGTAACAAGAGCGAAACTCTGTCTCAAAATTAATAAATAAATAAAAATTAAACGCCACATTCTGTGAGGCTGTGCTAATTTTGTTCAGCACAAGGGATGAGAGCCAGCCACGCACTGTTGTGTGAAGGGATGACAGCCATGCACCATTTCACTGCACAGGTTAACTTTTCCCGTGGCGGGTAAAGTCAGATGGCATGAGCAAGCTCTCATTCTTTTATGGGCTTTCTGTTGAGTTGGTGTGTCACCAGCCCAAGTTTATTTGTGTACATGGAAAGTTACAAGAAAGAACTGGTCTATCCATTGCACATTTGGATTGATTACCACATGAATTGTTGGCAGACCTAGTTCGCATGGCTCTGTAGTGAGGATAATTGTATTACCTGGGACTTTCTCAAAATGTTTTAATGGAGAACACTTATTAGTGCTAACAGGTGAGCAGGTTCAATGACCAAGTAAGTTTGGGAGACAATGGTTTAGCCACATTATATAGAATTTTCTTTTCTGGAGGGCTTTCGGGAAGCTTTAGCCTGCTGCAGCTCTTCAGGAGGAAAGTGGACAGGGCCAGGATGTCATGTAGCCCTCAGTGTTAGGAGCACAGCCTGTGTCGCCATGTACAGCCAGGGTGAGTTCCCGCTCCTGCACTTACTTCTTGTTGACCTGGGCAAGTTATCAAACATTTTAGCATCTGAGGTTTTTCTTCTTTTTTTTTTTTTTTGAGATGGAGTCTCGCTCTGTCACCCAGGCTGGAGTGCAGTGGTGTGAGCTCGGC
This sequence comes from Cheracebus regulus, assembly GCA_963574635.1. Classification (NCBI taxonomy): domain Eukaryota; kingdom Metazoa; phylum Chordata; class Mammalia; order Primates; family Pitheciidae; genus Cheracebus; species Cheracebus regulus. The sequence goes on from CAUYQU010000195.1 coordinate 1,362, forward strand.
TCACTGCAACCTCCACCTCCACCTCCCAGGTTCAAATGATTCTCCTGCCTCAGCCTCCCCAGTAGCTGAGATTGCAGGTGTACGTGACCACGCCCCACGAATTTTTGTATTTTTAGTAGAGATGGGGTTTTATCATACTGGCCAGGCTGGTCTTGAACTCCTGACTTCAAATGATCGACTTGCCTCAGCTTCCCAAAGTGCTGGGACTATAGGCATGAGCCACTGCGCCCTGCTGTATCTGAGTTTTCTTATCTATAAAATGATAGACTTAAATTAGACCACTAAGGCTTCATTCAGCTGTATGATTTCTGCAATACTTAATTTTCCAAAACTTTAGATAAATCATCTAAGACACACGGAAAGAAAATTCTGGTTTGGCTTTCAGTCTAACTATGATAATTCATAATTCATCTTCATCTCATAATTCATTTTTTTTTAAAAAAACATAATTCACTTAAAAAAAAAATGCCAGTACAAGAAATCGGCCAAATAAATATATTTTACCAGGATTTTGTTTCCCTCTGAGTAATACAAGTCAACATGAAACTGTATGGTTAGCCTTGTTTTAGAAAAATAGATGAACAGGCCAGGCACAGCAGCTCACACCTGTAATCCCAGCATTCTGGAAGGCTGTGGTTGGAGGATTGCTTGAGGCCAGGAGTTTGAGACCAGCCTGGGCAACATGGTGAGACCCCTTCACTACCAAAAATAAAAAATTAGCTGGCTGTGGTGGTATGTGCCTGTGGTCCCAGCTACTTGGGAGGATGAGGCCGGAGGATTGCTTGAGCCCAGGAGGTGGAGGCTGCAGTGATCTTGATGGCAGCACTTCATCCCAGCCTGGGTGACAGAACAAGACCCTGTGTTGAAAAAAAATAATGAAATTAAAAACAAAAAGGTGAATGAGTCATTTCCCCCTCTTCCTTCCGAGGGTTGGCATATAGTTGCTACATTTTAATTTTAGTCTTGCTTTTCATTGTTGGAGTGGTGAAATAGAAGAATGATATGTTCTTTTGAAGAAATCTAACTACAGAATAACTTTTGTCTTAAAATTCTATTTTTTGGTAAAAAACATATAATCTGAAAAGATAAGGAAAGGCATTGGATCATCGAACGCATTTCTCTGAATGCTTACCTCTAAAATGTTGCCTTCATGAATCTAGAATACTAAATTTCTGTCACATGGATGATGATTGCCATTCTATGAATGAATAAAAGTTGGTAAACTGAGAAAAGCCCATGTCTAATAAAATGTCTTCTTCTATTGACGTTGTGCTATACAGTATCTGTGTTCCCCTCGAATGGGAAATGCATGATTCATTTATATAGAAAATCATGAATAGCATACACATTCAATGGTGAGGTAAATTGCAGAAAAAAATTTTTATTCATTCAATAAACAGTTATTAAAAACTTACCGTAATTGAAATGAAATGTGAAAAATAAGAAAATGTTCCCAGGTGAGATTAATCAAGAACATCTCCCTATAAAGCTTTCTGTTATGCCTATCTGACTTCTTAAAAATGGTATAAATTCATCAGTTCTAATTTACATGAAAGTTGAAAGAGTAAAGTAATAATAAAATAATAACTAACAAAAGGATCTATTGCATATAACTTATTGGATTAATGCATTTTAGACATACATTATCTCATTTAATTTTTGCAATAATTCTATGAAACAAAGTACAATTTTATTAACATTTTACAAACGAGAAAGGTTAAAGGGCACAGCTAGTAAGTGAGGAAGCTGAGGCTCAAATGCTGCATGGTCTGACTGCAAAACTGGTTATTTCAATGACTTTGCCAGGCTACTGTAGCCTTCCTTGAAGCAGTGAGCTAGTCCCAGGTTTATGTACATTTCATTATCTCCAGATCTTGCAGAGTCTTGCAGTGTGTTTGTTTGTTTGCATTTGTTCAAGTTAAGAGTTATTTTCATATTGGTTCTCCCGAGATATTTAAGAACGATTCAAAAAGGGAAGAATGTGGAAAGATTAAGGGAATCAGAAGTATGGGGGATGAATGAGGAGAGAGGAGGAGAATAGAGAGAAAAGCTAGAATTCTTCTGGTCTTTATTAACTTATACTGTTCAAAAGTTATGATGAAGATAACCTTAAATACTATCACAGTATTCTGATATCTTACTGGATTCTCATATCTAAATCAATTTATAGCATTTAGCAATTTATTTTCTCCTTGGTGCCTGGGCACAATGAATTAGGAAAATGTCAATTTCTGTTCTAAGAGATTTCTACTCAGGGCTAAGGAAATCCCTGGATAGGATCTCCCAATCTATATCCCCAAGTGCCATTCCCACCCCAAAGCACTAGAAACCTCTCCCTAAATAGATTAGGATTTAATCAAGTTACACAGGTTTCTTTCAGTGACACACAAACATCTGAGATCGTGACAGATAAATATGAATTATGGTCCATCATGAATGGATGTACTCAGAATGTTTCCATGATTCCATTTCTCTTCCATCAGCCCATTAGACCAAAATGTTATCCATCTGCTTCCTTTCCTGCAATAGTTATCATTTCTAGTCAGAGCAAGAGTATAAGGCTAGAGAAAGAGATGAGGAGCAGAGAACACTAAGACATTTCATTGGACCAGTCTGGGGGCCCTGGGAAACTAAAGGAAAGGAAATGTCTTAGTGTTCTTAGAAGAGATGGGCTTTCATCATGTTGGCCAGGCTGGTCTCGAACTCCTGACCTTAGGTGATCTGCCTGCCTCAGCCTCCCAAAGCGCTGGGGTTACAGGTGTGAGCCACTGCGCCCAGCCTGGGCTTCCTTTTATTGGGAAAATAAAAGACGGAAAGTGACTCATTGTGGGTGCAACTTCTATGTTAATATCATTTAAGTGAAAGCCATTTTTAAACATTTCATAGATGTGTTTGGTTGTTTGATATCTATTTTCTTTTTCACTAAGAGTTGTATTATCCCTTTTTATTTGGGGGAATCTATTTGATTAGATTAAAACATGCTTTGTGCAATCTAGGGTTAGTGTCTATGGAACTCAACTTGGGAGAAATTACCTTATTTTGTATTAATAATTTCATTGTCAGAGCTTTGAATAGATGGGATAATCAATCACCCTCAAAGTGTGATTTGAAGGGCACTGACGAATTTCAAGCATGTCTGAAATTTGCATCATTTAATTCAATTAAATTCATACAGCATTAACTGAATGTTTGATATGTGCATTGTACTAGGAGGGAGACACATGGATAAATATCTACATTTCAATTCGGTTAATCCATAATAAAATACTATATGTTTGAAGCTTTATTTGCATATACATAAGGAAGCTATTAATTGTGCCCAGGCATGCAGGCAGGAAAGCAATGGAAAAGCAAAGTACCTTTTAAAGGAGGCTTAAAGAGTCAGAAGAGACTCAACAGGGAGCCACAGGTGTGGGTGGGATGGGGTGTAGGGAGGGCATGTGAAAGGCACAAGAACAGCGACTATTATCGAGGGTTTGATATTCCTTGGTAAGTCATTCCTCTAAACACTCATCTCTCTGATGATGAATTCTGTTTCCCAAAACCATGATATCAAGGAAGAAGGTAAACTGATATGAGATGCATGTCTTTCACGTCTTCTTCTCATCAAAACAGGAGGTGTCATCAGTGGTGGATTTACCATAAAGCCAATGTTTCAGGCTCTGTCATTTGTATGAGGTTATTCCAATATTCTGTATGTAAACCTGTATTAATAATTTCATATATTCATTTTGAAGGGAACTCCCCCAAATTCTGTAAAACTCAGATCCCATAAAACTTGGATCTGTCCCTAGCTACCATTTATTGCATGGTGTATCAATCAGCGTCCAATCAGGAGACATAAACCACACAGTAACTTGAACAGGGAATATTTAATATAGAAATGCATAACTGTAGTAGGGAATCGGAGGTCTGGGGATTGGCCAGTAAGGAGTGAAAATAACTTTATAGACTGCAGGAAGGACAGATACAGGGCAGCCACTAAGAGCTGAAGGAGAGAACCCAAGGAAGGAACACATCTGAAAAATCTAATCTCCCAGCCCTCAATCTCAATCCGGACTTTATTGATGAGGGCATGGCTGTGGCTCCCTGAATGGTAGAGAGGATTGCTGAGGCTGTGAAGCCCTCAAAAAGCATGCCAGGGAAGCCATATTTGGGAAAGTGCCAGGCCTGAGGCATATAACTGAGAAGCTCTCTAAAAGAGTGTGGAGCAAAGCCATGCATGGAAGCTGCCTTGGACTTCTGGCCAGCTAGCGATGAAGAAGTCCTGCGCTGGAGAAGCTGCCTTCACTGTAGGAGCTGGGTGCTGCAGAAGCTGCCCAGGTTGAAGCAGCCTACCCAGAGGGCTATCACATAACCAGGTAGCAGAACTCCTTTTTTTTTTTTTTTTTTTTTTTCTTTTGCAGGGTCCCTCCAACACTCTCACTTGACAAAGTTCAAATTTTATCATTATGCCCACTACAAAAGAAAAAGACATTTTCACAGAGTGGAGAATAAAGAGTAGACTTGGATCTCAAATAACTGGCACTTTCAGTTTCCACACATAAGTCATATATGTTATCTCATTGAATTCCCGTAAGAATCCTATCTGTCGCATGTAAGTTTTATTGGCATGAAGTACTGCTTATGAATATATGAATTTCTGACTATACTGACAAAGCTGGACATTTGGATACATCTAAACAATAGGATATCTTCACCTGTGACCATGGGATGTCTCCAGTAAGACTATGTCTGAGAGGGGTCACCTAGAAGGACAAGCAAGAGGGCAGCCCAAAAGGCCTGTCAGTCATTTTAGCTTTCCATGACTTCTAACCAGCAATCACTTTTCATTTCCGCATTTAGACTTGGCTTCAAATCTGGAAAGCCCAAGACATACATCGGGAGTGTGGTCATTAAGAATTTAATTAAAACATTCCGATTCTGTTGGGTTTACCCTTTAAACTATGACTATCAAAGTACTTGTAATCACTTAGTTCCTTCTGGAGGATTCAGATATTAATCAGCTTGACGGTTTGGGAGTTGTTTTAGTGTATGTGGTTGAGGCATAAATGGGAAAATAAGGTCTTGAAACAAATTTACATCTAGGTTTTAAAAAATTAGTTTTCATATGGGATTCATTCAGACTGGTATATTGACTGTTATGACTGAACTTTCCACTAGATGGCACTGTTGTTTCAATTTATTTGCATTGATCGCTGCCTTCTTGGGAACGGACCTCAGAGGTTAGCAAACTACTGGAAGAAATGCAGCGGCTCACCATTCTGCTTCCAGGTAAAATATCTCCAGAACAGGCGGATCTGCCTTATTTATGGAAATACCTTAGGAAAACTACTTAAGTCTACCCTTGTAACATCCCCAAAACTTAATTCTCTTTATTGTCAAAAAATTACTTTATATTAAACCTATATTTTTAATACTGCTGTTTAAAGTCATTTCTTTTTCCTCTGTTCTCCATGGAGATGAAGGAAAACAGATCATCTTCTTATATAGAAAAGCCTTTCAAATACAGAGGACCAACATAAAATTGCTTTTCATCTTTCTTTGCTTAAGGCAAAAATAATTTCTTCTAACTTGTCGTCACATTTCTTCACCAGTCATTTGGACTCTGTTTTGATGATTTTGGATGAGATCTGAATTCCAAATGGACTCCAAAATACTACAAGGACTTTAGATTTTGCTTATGACCAATTCACTTAGTTTCTCAAAGTTTCAGCAACATGACCTAACACTTTCTTGAGTTCTTGAACAAACACAGAGAATCAAGCTAATATTGGTTTAAGTATCCACCCTTCATTCTGATGTTGGTGATAGCGGCTGAGTGGACAGGTGTTTTTCATCTCTGACTTGTCCCAGATAAACCACCTGTGAAGCATCATTCTCTTTCCCACCTGTGGACCTCTGCACTTCATTCTCTCTACCTGGGATGCCCATATCTCTCTGCCCTATGCTCTTTCCTCTTGTGTAGTTTCTACACATCTTCAACCTTAGGTTAAACATCATTTTCTCAGGAGCCTTCCCTCAGCTCACATCATCTGCTGCCTGACACACCAGGTCGTGCACTCCATTATAGTATTCCTTAGACCCTTGTACTTGTCTTTTGTGAAACTTTGCACACATGTAGCCATTTAATTTGGGAGCATTTGTTTAATGTCTGCTTTTCCCTCATTAGACTCTATTCAGCTGGGGATGAGATTCTGTTTCACTCATCTACAAAGCCCCAGTGCTTGTCTGGAATATATAGGCACACAGGAGGAACTCGGTAGGTTATTTTACCTAACTACTGGATGAATTCCTAATTTTTGCATCCTTTTCTTTTCTGAGAGGTAACAGTTCTTAGTAGGGCAATTCTCATGAATTAGGAGGTAGACGGGAGCATGACTCATTCAAAGACTTGGAAAAAAGCCGGGGATGTATACAGGAAGGGAGGGAGCTATACACACCTGTCTGGTGAAGAAGTTAAAGCCAGACTTTAGACTTCAAACTGTGAGCAATTAAAACTATGGATCGGTTTTTGAACAGAGAAATGATATAGTCAGATGGTTGCAATTTACCAGGAATGTTGAATGGTTCATGAGGACAAAGACCATTTGTGTTGATAATTTTAGCAGTAATCTTGACATTGAGCCTGTTCTTCTTTTGTAATTTTATTTCCAGTTGTGGTTTTTGACTTTTTTTTTAAACCATGCATTACAAGCTATTTATAAAGATGAAGATGATGAAAATGATGTGGCTAATCACAACCTATATCTAACATTTTTTACGCACTTTCTGTATACCGGGCACTGGTCTAAACACTTTACGTGCATTATATCACTGATTACATTTTAGTATGCATAACAATCACCTTGAATGGTGTCTCAATGTGAGGTCTAATGCTAGACCTTACCCTCGGAGTTTCTGATGCAGTAGATGTGGCTGGAGCCTGACAGTTTTTGTGTTTCCGACAATATCCTAGGTAATGCTGATGCTGCTGGTCCATGGACTGCACTTTGAGAACCACTGCACTGTTTCATTTACTTGTTAAGGCAACTGTGAAAAAGAAGGACTACTATTATGTCCTCTTTACAGATGAGGAAACTGAAGCTTAGAGAGGTGCAATAACTTGTTTAGGGTCACACAGCTGCTAAACGGCAGAACTGTCAGGTCCAGATTCATCTAACTCTAAAGTCGATCTTAATACCTAAAGCAAAGGTTCTCAAACTTTGTGCATCAGAATCAACAGGAGAGCTTTTTAAAAGTTCAGGGAACTGAATTCTACCCTATCTAATGAATCAAATCTTCTGGGGTAGGAGGGGCTATTTGTCATCAAATAATCTTCTCAGGGAACTCTAATGCCCATCAATTTAGAAAAATGGTGTATTTGGCCACACGTTGTAATATCTTGAGAGTTAAAAAAAAGTACTGATACCAGTTAATCTGATGATTTGGGCTGTGTATTAATATTATGTGGGGTGTGGCTTGAGAATCCGAATTGTTAATGTTCCCCAGGTGCCTCTAATGTGCAGCTTGCGAAACATGATAATCACTGTAGTAAAATTCGGTCTCTTGAACTTGATTGCTTATTTTTTGGACACACTTGAAAATGATTCATTATGCTATCGAGAGGTTAAAGCCACAAAAGACTCCACAGCAGGTTGTAGCAGGGCGAGGAGCTCTGAAGGTAGAAGACCTGGGTTTACGTTGTTCTACCATTTACTAACTCCATTGTAACCTTGAGTGAGTCACCAAAAATTTTCTGAGCCACAGCTTTCTCATATGTAAAATGAGAATAATGATGAGATTACATACTCATGATAATAATGTTAATACATAGCAATAATAGTTATGAAAATTAAATGAGATTATATTATTTGAAGGCTTTATGGGATATTGAATACTAAAGATGAGGGATTATTTTCACCGATATTCAAGAGAGACTCCTTAACAAGGATCTATCCTAGCTGGCTATAAGTGAGGCACATTAGTTTTTGTCTACCTGCAGAATCCATAATGCCCAGCTCATATTTAGGTAATTATGTCAAATATATTTCCTTGGATTTTTTTTTCTGACAGGCATAAACGGAGACACAATCTTTTATATATCATTGGTATGCTTTCTTGAAAGCCCCAAATTATAGGCAGGACTAATGCGTTGTGAATGCTTACCACCAGTTTACTGTGGCTTGCTTCTGACATATCGCCATCTGAAAACCCATCACAGAGGCAAAAAATCATTCACAGTCTAATTTAAATAATGGCCGCATCTTTGCAATGATGACAGACTGTGACAGTTTATAGGCTTTAGATGGTGACTCTTGCACTCTGTATAAACAGATCATCCACCAGTGGACCTACAATTATCGCCCCCCACACATTTGTGAATTTTTAAAGGGAAATTGAGTGTGCAGCTGCCATTACAACAGGTAAATTTAGATGACTGAATGTATCTATCCAGTGACTTTAAAAAAAAGATCCGCCTGTGCTCCAATTCCTGAAGCCCCATTTCCCATTTTCAAATTTATCATTGGAGAAGAGATAGAAAATCATGGAGAGAAGCTGATGGAATATCACTCGGTAAGGATGGAACTGGGAGAATTTGAAATCATTTTCTCTCTTCCTCATCCTCAGTACGCAAGCACCATGTTGATTCTGGGAAGCCAGAAGGCACAGTGTAGAGAGACTGCGTGACAGAGAGGAGCCCTACAGATTGAATTAGAGAGAACCCCAGCTGGTCGTGGTGGCGTGTGCCTGTAATTCTAGCTACTTGGGAGGCTGAGGTGAGAGGACTGCTTGAGCCCACAAGTTTGAATCCAGCCTGGGCAACATAGTAAGGTCCCGTCTCAAAAACAGAAAAAATGAAAAAAGTATTCCTTTTGCCTTTTTCAAGGATGAGCTTTTCTAACCGCCTGCCTGCATGAACAGAGCCCAAAGATCTTTAAACTAGGGAGGAGGAAAACTTAGGTTGGACACATTGTCTAGCCACCTCCCCACATGGGGAATAATGACCTTTCAAAGGGGCAAGGACAGTTTTTCCTTTATTCTGGGGAGAAGAGGTGTTTTCAAAAACAAAGAGTAGGTTATTATCAGTGCTTTGAATTTAGAGTAAAGGTAACAGAGACCCAGAGCTGGAATAACAATTACTGGTTGTAGAACACTCTAAAAGATTAGCAAAATTTCCTTATTAAATTCTACCAAAAGGCACCTTCACTTTGAGTCCTGACTCAATGAGATTGCAGTATTTTTTTTTAAAGTGTTGTTTGAATGATTCTCCGATGAGTTTCTAAGTACCAAATTCAGAGCTGTTGTAGGTGTTCATGTGACTTGACCATCTGACATTGACGAGCATGCTACTTGGCCTTCTCTCCTTCTCTTGTTTCCCTGCTTATGGTCAAAGCAGACAACAAATACTAAAAAAGTTGAAGAGTAGTCAGAGAAATAGGCACTAAAGCCTCTTCCATGTAGTGTTAGTCTGGCTTCCATAATGCTTTGTTCATTTCTCGGTGGTAGCACTGACCTAGTTGGGTTGTAATTTATTGTTCTCTCCTATTTAACTTTGAAACCCTTGAGGGTTAAGTAGTGCATTGTTCCATTTAGTACCCATTGTGATGGTAAATAATAGGTGTTTGGCAAGTGTGTTTATTAAATGAATGAACATGTATTGAGCCAACATATAATAAACCTGAGTGAAAATCAGCAATGTATAAGAACTTATGTTTCATATGATGCTCTGTTTCAAAATGCATATATATTCAAACATATTACTTTACTAACTTGGCTTACAAATACATTCACATCTCTCTTACTTCTCAAATCTTTTGGGATCCCGGAGTTCTATTTTAGAAGAGGGTCCTGTACCTTTCTTGAGTACTGAATTGCTCAAGAACCCCAGGGACTTATTCATTGCGGAAGGCCAGTACCCATTCTGATCAGTTCAAGGGTGGGTCTTGTTTTTAGCAGTTCTTGCTTTGATTGATTGAATCCTTATCCTCTCCTGCCTGCCGTTTTCCCTTGGATCTTCGTTGAGTTTCTTCTCTGGGCCACGCACTGTTCTCGTTGTACCATCTCACGTGTCCCTGTTCCGTGCTGCAGAGAGACAGCACACGGTTGGCCGCTTCAGATCTCTACAGACCACAAAGTGGCTCCAAGCTCCATGCTCAGAATCCCCAGGTTACCGCCTTCGGGTTTGTCTAATTGGATTTACATAACAGGTTAAGTCTTGAGGATCTTCTAGACTCAGCCCCATTCTGTGCTGGGCCAAGCCCTTTCCCCAGATTTCAGGCCTTTACTGTGAAAGAATAAAGTACCCCAGACTTCTACCCTTCTGGAGAGCTCTACTTTGGGTACTTGGTGTCCTTTCCTGCCATCTGTCAAGACCATCCCAAATATTCTAACAATGTTGAACTTCAAAAAGGAAAAAGATCAGGCTCACTTTTTTTTCCCCTCAGGAGGCTTCTAGATTCTTCTGCAAATTTGTCCAACTTCTCCACAAATGCTATCTCTGCTTATCAAGAAATATAGGGAGACTTCGTCAGGGTCCATCAGGTTCTAACTTCCCCCCAGGTAATAGTACCTGACGGTCTTACTTTTGTGAAACAAAGAGGAGTCAGTTGCCTGACTCGTTCCTGAAAAATATAAAGTCTGCCCCAAGATGCCTTGTCATGTCCATCTACAGATTCGAGAATTCTTGGATTAAATATTCATTTTAAAATTTCTTCTTAACACACATTTTCTCTTTATCAAGTCCACAGAAAGTGTTAGTAGTAACCATTTCTGGGCAAAAATATTGTAAAGTATAACTTTATTTTTCTCATTAGACACATGCTATTTGAAAAATAAAATGCTAAGAGTTAGTAAAATAAAGAAATGCAAAGTAAATAAGTTCATAGCTTTAGAGTAAAAAATACCGACCTCGCATGAGAGAGCTGGAATTTATCTTTGAAAATAAAACATGACATTATCTATAGGTTTTATCTTGTGTTACTTCAAGCCAATTATAGATGAGTTTATAAGAATTTCTAGTTATCTGCCCTAGTTGCTTACTTTCTAAAATGAGAGTGCTAGTGACAAATGACACATACAGTCTAAAGACATTTTCTGTGAGTTTTTTTTACTTAGTTTTGTTTATGGTACTCTGCATACATATAAGTTTAAATTCTATTTTATCCTCCATTGTGTCATTTCTTTTTTATAAAGCATATAAAAATAGAGAAGTAATTCTAAAACTTTTATTGTAGAAAGACAACTAAAGTGTTGCCTTCATTTGTGTTTACATACCATGTTACTGTTCACCTAAACTTTTCTAAGATGGATAGCTCCTCCATTGGCATTTTTCAGGAAGCCTGGCAAAATCTCTCTGGCAATCTCCTTCATATATGTTAACATTTGTAAATACAATTTTAATGTTGCTTTAATCTCAAAATATATCATCAAAACAGAATAATCCCAGAGCAACACTGTACTCTTTAAATGCAAAGTAGACTAGAGGAACACTTTAAATTATTCATTGGTTGAATTGTCCTTTGTCAGTCTGTCATATATGTTAAATGATGTCCAGCAGAGCATGGTGGCTCACGCCTGTAATCCTTACCTTCTCTAAGACGTGTGTTGGAAAATTGTTCTCCGTTAAACCCTGTCCCATTTAGTTGTAGAAATATCAACAATGTAACCTTTTTTTGGCACAGAGCTTGTTTTTAGCTTTCAGGGCTGGATATTCATATGTTTTGAGCCCAGGAGTTTGAGACCAGTCTGGGCAACATAGAGAGATCTTGTCTGGACAATAAATAAATAAATAAAAACAGAAGTAGCTGGACATGGTTATATGTGTAGTTCCAGCTATTCAGGAGGCCAAGATGGGAGGATCACTTGAGTCCAGGAGGTTGAGGCTGCATTGAGCTAAGATCGTATCATGACACTCTAGCCTGTGTGACAGAGCGAGACCCTGCCCCCCGCCAAAAAAAAAAGATATTGAAATATTGGAGAAAGACAACATAAGCGGAATGTGCTCTTGATTGACTGAAATATGCAATCGTCTTTATCAGTTCAAAATGGTGAGGGAACAGCTCATTTACTCCTCTGACTTTGTGGAACTGCGCAGTTGAAACAGTGGGAACTGCAATAACTCGCACTCCCTGCACAGCTGGGAGGATGAGAAAAATGGTTCCATTAGGAAGAAGATTCCAGATTGGAAGTGAGTTGCTTTTACAAATTTCATAGTAAAAACAGCTTTTTGTGCTTTCCATATTCTTATTCTGCAAATGTGTGGCCCATTTCTGTCTGTGAGGTTAGTTTTCTAATTTGCTTCTGGTTCATGCTGAAAACTGCTTTGAGTAAGTTAAAGGGAGGATGCAAAGGTTTCTTTGCAGAGAGGTGGGAGTGCTCAATCACTGAAACTTCATTATCCTCCATAGGCTATTTGTGGTCAAATGTCAAGGAATTCAGGGGCAAGACATCCCTTGTATTATGTCCTATCTATTAGATTATTTCATGATTTAATGAGTCATAGAGTCAGAGATTGTTTTAGTTGGAAAGAACCCTGGTGATTTATCTAGTCCAGTGGTTCTAAACTGGCTAGAAACTGTGGCGGAAGATGGGGTGGATGAGGGGCGCAGGGTCAAAAGCCACATGACAAACCAACCTCCTCTTCTTAATCAACCCCATCTTCTCCCAGTCATGGTCGGTAAGAATCTCCCAGAGGTGGGAATGTATATATATATATGGAAACATCTCAGGGGATTCTGATAGGATTCTCTGGCTGAGAGCCATAAATTTCATAGTCACATGTTTAAGAAAATGAGAAAATAAATTCCAGAAAGTGAAGTAATCCCCATTACTGATAGACTCAAGCCAAGAGACCTAATTCTCAGGCCATTTCTCTTGTGATTCTATTGAGGAAATTAAGTATTTAAATATATCTTCCGAGTAATCTCTTTCCTGTGTTATTCTTCAGAATAGGTACATAGAGTACAAATGTTGATATAATCCTGTTTAGTTCTTTCCTGATTTGTGAAGGTATGTGGACAAGTTATAACACATCCAGACAGAAACAGGCATCAGACAGAATTATTGAAGAGATGCCGTTCATTTTCTTTTTCCCTATTGTGGCACTAGCATCTATTCTTAATAGCGAGACTCAACTCGGTCCCTGTATCATTCTAAAAATGTCCCTAGATAGGTTGTTTAAATTCGATTCTTATAAGAAATGTTAAAATTTTAAGTCATGACTCTATTAACTCATATTATTGAATGAGACCTCTCTACTTTTTTTGCTTTACAGATAATAAAAAAATAAAATATGCAATGAGTTTTAATATTAACTTCCAATTCTTTCTTACTCAATGAGTGCTGGCAATACTTAACCAGTACACCTAGCAGAATTGCCAGGCTTCCGGCCTGGCCCAGTCCTCTTTTCTTTCTGACTTTGCAGGTCCTATTTTATAGAGTCGTCACAGTCTGTGCTGGACAGGATGCTTGAAGGTTTGTGTTACAACATGTGGGAAGTTGGACTTTCCTCATATACTTGTTCAAAGTATACAAATATCTAGATACTAAGTCATGTTTAAGAGCATTCACTTCTTTATAGAATGCTTTTTAAAAGGCAAGCCATCTACTTTACTATAAAATATTGGGGATATGCTTTTTGTCTCTCTTAATCTGAATGCCTAGTATCTGTGTTCTTTTTCACTTGCAAACTCTCTGCCAAAATTGTCAAGTTTGATGCGTGCAGATGAGTTTGATCTTTCTGGGCGGGAAGAACTACTTCCTGCTTAAGGTCTCAACCAACAGTGAATGTCTATTGGATTTAAAAAATATACTTCAGATACATACTGATGCTTGGAGGTATTCTTATTTAAACATTTCCTATCTGGTTGGATACACAGGAAACTTCTGGCTGCCCCTAGCCTCCAATGCATGAACTCATTCACTGCCACCCAACTAATATGATTTTAAATGTTCTAGTAGTTATATTAACAAGAGTGAAAAGGAACACATAAAGCCAATTTTAATAATATATTTTCAGCCAGGTGCGGTGACTCACGCTTATAATCCCAGCACTTTAAGAAGCCGAGGTGGGTGGAGCACCTGAGGCCAGGAATTTGAGACTAGACTGGCCAACATGGTGAAATCCTGTTTCCACTAAAAATACAAAAAATTAGCCAGGTGTGATGGTGCATGCCTGTAATCCTAGGTACTAGGGAGGCGGAGGCAGGAGAATCGCTTGAACCCAGAGGCAGAGGTTGTAGTGAGCTGAGATCGTGCCACTGCATTCCAGCCTGGGCAGCAGAGCAAGACTCCATCTCAAATATAACCCAACATCACCAAAATATTATAATTTCAACATGTAATCAATATAAAAGTATTCACGAGATACTTTACATTGTTTATTTCTTACTAAGTCTGAAATCTGGCATGTATTTACATGCATCTCACTGTGAATTCTAAATGCAGAATATTTATTGTCAATACTTGATCTGTATCCAGATTTCATAACATTTCTGGTAGAAAAGTAGACCCACACAAGATTTTCCAAACATACTTAAAATATTTCGGTAACTAAATCGAGTATCAAAAAATAATTTTCCTCTCATGTTCACATTCACATTGATAAAACCAGTTCATGTTTTGAGAAGAGTTAATTTGACTTTGAAGCCAAGTGTGAACTGCAAACTAGACCTGTCTAAATTAAGTAAATTCACTAACTCTTCCGTCAAGGTAGTGTTGTTAACATTGAATTCAAAGGGAGTATACATAAATTAAAAAGCAACTTTAAATTAATCAGTGTCACCAACATTTTTTCTTGTGGTCTTACAGCATTTATATAACATTATCAATTGCAGTTAAAATCTTGTGTATATTGATTCATGCTAGAAAAATGAGTAAAATCATTATTTACATGTATTATGAAAAATCTGGATTTTAATAGAAATGTTTGTGCTTGTCTACCTAAGTCACAAATCAACTTTTCCTTTTCTCAGTAGTTCAGATGTAGCTCATTTACATACAGCGAGAGAGCTGTGAAAAGTCATAAATCATATTGCCTCTTCTGTCTTTGATTTTTGAATATTTGGCAAATATTCCCTTTATTTCAAGAAAATCTTGAATAGGAGTATTAACAGGTAAACCGAGGCACATTAAAATATTAAAGAGTTTATATTTAAACTCTTGCATGAATTATGCATCGGGCAGCTTTGAACCGGAAGGGATCCAGGGGCTCTGTTGGAGGTAGCTGAGGGAAAGCTGCTATAGGGCAATCATGGACACAAAGAAAAGAAATTATTTGATTGGCTAAAGTAGCGCAGTAGCCTATTTTATCATTCCAGTGGACAGTCCTAATTGGAAATTAGTTGGCAGTTTCTGATTGGTTACACTTAAATTTCATTTTTTTTTTTTTAAGAATATGACTGTTTAAACTGGAGCTATCTCATCTAATGGCCTCTCAAGTAATTATTTTAATGGGATTTAACAATACAATAAACTTTTGTAAAATGCTTCCACAACCCAAACAAATAGCATTCACAAGGAACACATGATCTTTTAATCTATTGCCTTCTATTTGTTTTAACAATTCTATTAACTGGCAATGATTAATAGTTTGCACATGTTTAATGAATTATTTTAACAACTGTATCTGCAACACTTGTCATAGAGCCTGCTTTAGAAAACTAAGCACAAATATTTTAAATATCTATCATACAGTGGTAGAAAGAAATAAGAGGGAAATGTCAGTCTCTTTAAAATTTCAAGAAATCTCCATTTTTAACCTCATCTAGCTGAAGCACTATTTGTCATGATAGAAATCATTTTTTCCTTATCCTGTTGAAAATTTTTTGACACATAAATCAGATTAAAAAATATCTATTCTATGAGTTTGATTTTTCAGGCTGTCAATTGACATTTCTTCATAAATTTGGAAGTCCTTCAGACAGATATACTCTTGAGACACTCAGAAAGAACATGACTTTACATACTATGGATGATGACTTCCATATATATCATATGTTCAGCCCTAATCTCTTTCCTGAATTCTACACTCAAATATCCAATATCTACTTAACATTTCCAAATTTTTTATTCTCCTGCCAAACTGCCTTTTTACTTAGTCTGCAATAAATGATTACTCCAGTCCAAAACTTTGTGAGTTATTTTCAACTCTTCTCTTCCCTTCACACCCTATGTTTAGTCCATCAGCGCATCCTGTTGACATTACTTTTCGAATGTATTACAAATAGGACAGCTTCTCACCAATCCATTGTTAGGACATTAGTCCAACAGGACCTCTTGGGCAATCATTGCAAAACCTCTTAAGTCTTCCTGTCGCCATTTGTAACTTTTGTCTTCTATTTTTAGCACAGCAGTAAGTCAGATCATTCTAAGCTTCTCCTCCACATCTCTGGGCAAGATTCCCATCTCCTCAGAATGTGGTCCAAAAGTGTTGCCATGGCCTATAAGGCCCTATAAGTGAGTAATCTCACTCCAGCTACCTACCTGTTCTTACCTCCTACCATCCTCCGCTTTTCTCACTGATTCCTTCTCTTGTGGCTTCGTTGCTGTTCTTCAAACACTTGAATCCTTGGGGTTTTTTTTTGAACCTACAACTCCTTCTTGCTGGGACATGCTTTCCCTGATAACCAATGACTCATTCACTTCATTCATGACTCTGCTCAAAGGTCGCTTTATCAGGCAGGGACGCCTCCTCTGAAGACCCGACCTAACATATGTTACTCTCTGTGTCTCTTTACTTGCTCTGTATTTCTTTACCAGTTACATTATGTATTTATTTGTTTTGGAGGATTATCTGTATCCCCCTAGAACATAAGCATCAGCAGAATAATTTAATGTACCTGTTACTGCTGTAGCCCAAGTGATCAGACCAGGATCTAGCACACCATATCTTCTCACTTACAAGTGGGAGCTGAACAATGAGAACACGTGGACACAGGGAGGGGAACACACACACTGGGGGCTGTCAAGGGAGTCGGGGAAGGAGAGGATCAGGATTTCAGCTAATGCATGCTGGGCTTAATACCTAGGTGATGGGTTGATGGGTGCAGCAAACCACCATGGCACACATTTACCTATGTAACAAACCTGCATGTCCTGCACATGAATCCCAGAACTTAAAATTAAATTAAATTAAAATAAAAGAAATGATGTTCAATGTGCAGTTGTTTGGTTAATAAATGATTTATACTTCTACTGATGGAAACTCCATCAGTAGATTGAAATCTTGGAATATCTGTTTTCTGGGCATTTCTATCTTCGGAATATCAATCATTTGTTTGTGGTGGCTAAAATGCATGAAAAAGAAGTTAGGCTTTGAAAATAACCAGCTGTTATTTAGATTTTATGCTGCAGGCATTTTGCGGTTGTTTACAACCATGTAATGAGCATTGGCCAATGTCTCTTATGGTTCTGGGGGATGGTTCAATTCACGGCGTCCAGATTTTTCCATTGATTATTTATTTTTCATTTTCTTCAGTTCAGTCCTTAATTTTTTCCACAGCAAACTCCATGTCTATCTATAAGCAAATCTCAGGTTTCGAGTTTGTGCAGGACTACCTTTCCTTTCCTTGTACTGGTACAAATTTTATAGTCAAAAACTGGAGTGTGCAAAAATATAGCCTTATTGTCTATAACACCTTATTTTGGGGCTCTGAACTCCCATTCTGAATGTGACATGCAACTCAATTCAATAACCTTTGGGAATTTCAGTCACATTCGGTGATTTTTTAGCCCGGTCACAGTCAGGACATTTTACTCTCACCTTTCCCCGTGGACTTGCAGATTTGCTGTGTGGTGGGAAAAGGACAGATGTGGTGGTGGCGTCGGGGTCAGAGTGGTCTTCTCCTCTGTGCTGACTCTGTCCTGTGCCGGGAAGGAACTGCTCCTTTGGGCCCTCGACACTGGTAATATGGGTGCTTCCTCGAATGCACGCAGAGACCTGTGGGTCCTGGCTGGGCTTTCCTCAGCTCCCTGGAGCCTGCAGTCTTCTGACTTGCAGCTTGTCCACGCTGGTCCCCAGTAGAGGGTCCACACTGCATCCTTCTGGGGGACACTGCCCTTGTGTCAGCTTCAGTCTTGACCTTCTGGTTCAGTCTCTTTTATCCAAAACCACATCCTACTTAGGTTTTGAACTCTTAGTTCTTATAAAATGCAAGGGGTTGTTTCCACCTTTCCGATGCCTAGACAAGCCCTCCGCTCTTTCTCATCTCTACCACCCAGATGGGGAACTTCTTTCTGAGGTTTGCTGTATCGCTGAACTGTACTTGAAAATCACGGCTTGGGTTCTTTCTTCTCCTGGATCCCTTTATTTAAAGTAGGTCCCATTATTCTTCCCCCTGTTATAACTCACATCGTACTTAATTCATGTGGGCAGAGGTTTCGAATACCTCCGGGTTTCTGTAAAAAACGATTTCTACCCGACTCAGAGGATTTTTTCCCTAGACTCAAGGGGAGGTAAAAAGATGTGGGGAAAGTGGTTCTGACTTATTTGTAAATTGCCTGGCAGTTGGAAGTGGGCAGCCTAAAATCCTGGTGGCCTTTCAATGGAGTGCTGGGCACTAACACAGTGGTTTCAAATGGGAGTAATTTGGCAATATCTGGAGACATTGTTGATTGTCACAGTGGCCTCTAGTAGGTAGAGGCTAGGGATTCTGCTAACCATCCTGCAATGGACAGGACAGCCCCTAAAACAAAGAATTTTCTGGCTTCAAATGTCAATGGTGCCAAGGTTGGAAAACCATGGTCCAGGGAACCTTCTGGGGATCATATAATTCTTTAGTGGTGTGAAATTTCCGATTGCCTTTCTATGGACTAATCTACTTCATGTGTCGTTAGGGGAAGACGTTAAGTTGTTACTATTAGTTAAGCAAATGATTCTTGTTTATAGCTATGCAAACGAATTTTGACCACTAGAGGTATTGTTGATTTCCACCTACAGAAAACATGACCCAAATATTTTATTTTATTGTCCTTTAAAATATTATTCAGTTTCATATTTATTAGCATATTTATTTCGGCATTTTTATTTGATATGTATGTAATGGGTTTTAACATCTTACTGATTTCCTCACTAATGAATAGGTTGAATACAATCTTTGACACATGTTAATTTTATATTGGCCCAAGAGTCATGTTTTTAATCTTTTGAAAATTATCTTTTAGCAGCCTGTCCCTATCTACTTCCAAATATTTGCTGTCTTACATTGGGATGGTCCCTTGTGATCTTACAGTTCACAAATTTTATTGCTTTTTTTTTTTTTGGGATTGACACTGATAACCCTAAGCTATGGGATCTCACTGTTGGGGTTGGAGCAAGTTCAGGGGTGTAGGGAGTATTATGAGGCCCCAAGAGCTCTTTTTCAGACACCACCATAACACCAATACTGATACCTTAAAATTAATAATAATTAATACTAACAGATCAGATTCCTGGTGTTTCATGTATTTTTAAACAGTGAATTTAAATCAGGATCTAAATAAGACCTATACATTGCAACTGACTGTGGTGTCTTCTACCCCTATTTTAAGCTCAAGCTTCCTCCGTATCTTCTTCCATGCCTTCCACATATCTTTTTATTTTCCTTGCAATTGCATTGTTGGCAAAATGTGATCATTCATATTGTCAAGTTTCTCACACCCTGAATTTTGTTGATAACATCTTTGTACCATTGTTGCCTATGTTTGCTATAAACAGGCATTCAACTGAGAAACTTGATTAGACTCAGGTTTGATTTTTGTTCTTTGGCCTGAACACTTCATAGATGGTGCTTTGTATTTCCACCAAGAGTCTCAAATGACTAGCTGTGTCTGGTTTTGTCATATTGGTAGCTGTGGAGTATGACTGCATAGATGGATATTTTTAAATTAAGGATGTACAGGACATATTTATTTATTTAGTTTTTTATTATACTTTAAGTTCTGGGATACATGTGCAGAACATGCCGGTTTGTTACATAGGTATACACGTGCCATGGTGGTTTGCTGCACCCATCAACCCGTCATCTACATTAGGTATTTCTCCTAATGCTATCCCTCCCCTAGCCCCCCATCCCCTGACAGGCCCCTGTGGGTGATGTTCCCCTCCCTGTGTCCATGTGTTCTCATTGTTCAACATCCACTTATGAGTGAGAACATGTGGTGTTTGGTTTT
This sequence comes from Cheracebus regulus, assembly GCA_963574635.1. Taxonomy (NCBI): domain Eukaryota; kingdom Metazoa; phylum Chordata; class Mammalia; order Primates; family Pitheciidae; genus Cheracebus; species Cheracebus regulus. Next base: position 21,492 of record CAUYQU010000195.1, read on the forward strand.
CTGTTGTTGTGTCAGTTTGCTGGGAATGATGGTTTCCAGGTTTATCCATGTCCCTGTAAAGGACATGAACTCATCCTTTTTTATGGCTGCATAGTATTCCATGGTGTATACGTGCCACATTGTGTTTATATCCCCTTCCTTACACCTTATACAAAAATTAACTCCAGATGGATTAAAGATTTAACCATAAGACCTAACAGCTTCTTTAATAGTTATCAACCTCGTTTTCACCTCTCTGTTGGCACATTCCATGGCTGTGGGTGGTCACCTGCAGTGGAGTAGTAAAGGATTCCCTGAAGAGGTGAATGCCTCTTAAGGAAGTTTCAGAATTGGACAGAGGGAAGGGACTTCCAGGTAGAGGGAATAGAAGGTGCACAGACAGAGGACTATAAATGAGAATGAGTCCATTAGTAAATGGTGAGTCCACCCAGGTGCCTGGGAAAATAGTGTTCAGGGAAGAGTAGATGAGAGAAAAATTTGGGGGAAAATGTAGACTGTGGCCCTAGCATAAGAGATTCTGTCATAGGCATTTCCCAGAGTTGTAAATTCCTGACTAGGTCAGACTTAGGTACAGTGCTCTACAAGGTTCTATGCACACATCTCTGAAAGGTCAAGAAGTCTACACAGGGGAAAACAGAAACACCACCTGCATGACTTCATTCTGGCTCCTACACCAAAGCACTACAAACTAGGTAGCTCATAAATAACAGAAATTTATTTCTCACAGTTCTGGAGGCTGGGAAGTCCAAGATCAAGGTGGCAGCAGATTTAGTGTCTGAAGGCCTGTTTCCTGGTTCACAGATGATGCCTTCTCTCTGTGTCCTCACATGTGGAAGAGTAAACAAGCTCCTTCGAGCCTCTTTTATAAGGGCACTAATCCCATGCATGAGGACTCCACCCTCCTGACCTGATCACTTCCCTCCTGATACCATCACATTGTTGAACAGGTTTTAACATATGCATTTTGGAAGACATGAAAATGCAGACCATGCACCACCAGCCTCTCCTCCTGCCCTGTGCCAGTGTCCTCAGAGTGTGCTTCCTTCCTTCCCGGGGAATGAATTGATGAGCTTCAGGGCATGAAATGAAACATCCAAGTAGAGGTCCAATCCAACATTGCTCTTTTCAAAGTTTTTGCTACTTCTGCTGAGAGAATAATCAAAAGCCTTCAGACCCCTCACCTTTATTGTGGGATGAGAGAAGGAGAAATCAGGCATGCATCCATTATATTATTTTTCTTGTCATTTTAAATTACTAGGTGGCAGTTTTGAAATACTGTACATGGCTGAATATGGCCTGAAGTAAATACCATGTCTGCTGCTGGCAGACAATAGATTTCCACAAGCCTGAAGCATGCAAATTTTAAAGCTCGGTTTTCCTCCTCCTCCTTCTTGAGGTGAACGGTATGTTTTTCACATAAAAATGTTAAGTTTTAAGGACATAAAAATGTACTTAAAATCCCATCTACATTGAGGGCTTTTGATTTAATCTTGCTATTTTTCCCTTTGACTTCATTGCAATCACTGTTTTTGGTTTTTCTATCCCATTGCGTGCCCTAATGATTACTCTTTTTATGTCCTTTGATGGGTCTATTTCCACATTTGTCTTTCCTAAGATGCAGCTTGTTTAGTATTGGAAAGGGATGGCTCCACTCTTCAACATTTCTTTTTCTGAGTTTCAGGACCCCTAATTCCTGTTCCACATGTAGATTTAGAAAGAGATGATGTACAGAACAAAAATGACTCACTTCTGCAGTCTTATTCACAGACTCAGTATTATCCCGGGGCACAGAAGTATTATGTGTTTTTTTTTCTTACATAGTTTGCCGAAGTTTCTGATTGGAGTACTTTTCAGTTATACAAGCACATTAATTGTGAACTTACCATGGGTCAAGCATTGGAAATACATAGCAGAACAAGAGAAATAAGTTCCCTGATATGATGAAAATAAAATTCCCATATCTGAAATCAGATTTGCCACCTTTCTTTTTCTGATAGCTCTCTCATCCACGAAATTATTCTTTTAATCAGAAAGCAGGTGCTAAACCTTATCTCCTTTCCCTCACTAGGCATCTTTCTAAATTGTCAGTGAACAATTTCTACCAACTCCAGCAACAATTTCTTTTATTTTCCCTCTTCGTTTCCATTCTCACTGCAGCCCTGTGGTCTGGATCCGTATAGCTTTATCTCAACTCTGGTCAAAACCTCTTTATTGATTTTTCTTTCCCTTCTCTTCAATGCTTTCTGAACTTCACATTAATTTTCCAATTGTATTGGTTTAGGTAGGTCAGTTTCCTCTTTCAAACATCTTCAGTTACTACAGCCTAACTTAAAGCAGCATTTCCCAAGGTAGTTTCCAAAAAATGTGCTAATTCCCTTTGACCTAAAGAAAGGCTTTTTACCTAAAGGTAAAGAGCATCACCATAATGAAGAATCTACATCAACTAATGGGCAAAACAGCCAGTTAGCACTACCAGAAGTTGTGATTTTCGTCTCTGATAAAACAGACTTTAAAACAACAAAGAACACAAGAAACAAAGAGGGACATTACATGGTGGTGAAGGGATCAATGCAACAAGAAGAGCTAACGATCCTAAATATATACGCACCCA